>PKRV01000835.1:1684868-1723119 GCA_003709505.1 Hyphantria cunea | reverse complement strand
CCATGAAATAACAGGGCCTCCGTCTTATCCAGGGCCACCCGCAAGCCCAGCGCCTCGATGCGCCCGACCACCAGAGAAACTCCCCTGGTGGCCAGGCACGCCGCCTCCTGGAAGTTCGCCCCCCGGGCTGTGACCAACGTGTCATCGGCGTAACAAATTACGCCCAGCCCGGGGGGGAGACGCTCTCTAAGGACCCAGTCGTATCCCACGTTCCACAGGAGTGGTCCTAGGACAGACCCCTGCGGAACGCCGCACGACATGGGTCGCCGTCTCAAGGCGCCATGTCGGTCCTCGTACACGACGGTACGCTCCTCCAAATAGTCTGCCACCAGCCGCCTCAGGTACTCTGGCACCCCGTGGTACTGGAGTGCTTCCCTGATGCAGCTGAATGGCAGACTATTAAAGGCGTTGGCGATGTCGAGAGACACCGCCAACACCACGCCGCCACAGCTCACCGCCTCCTCGGTCACGGCCCACAGGCGCATCACGGCATCGACCGTCGAACGCCCCTCTCGGAACCCGAATTGAGCGTCCGACAGGTCTGGGCCCACCTCGCTGAGGTGCCGGACGATGCGGGCAGAGAGCACCCTCTCGAATAATTTGCCCGCCTCGTCCAGCAACACGATGGGCCTGTAGGCCGCGACCGAATCGGCAGGCCGTCCCGGCTTCCTCAACAGGACCAGCTTCCCGCTCTTCCAGCACTCAGGGAAGCGTCCGGACGCCAAACTAGCGTCCAACACCTCCCTGAGGCGGTCCGGGTATGGGCCTCCGGTATCCTCGCTCACTCGATGAAACACAGCGTAAGCGCTGTTTCACACCGGTTTTCTGTAAGGCCGTGGTATCACTCCGGTCGAGCCGGCCCATTCATGCCGAAGCGTGGCTCTCCCACGGTAAATATATATAAAGCTGTTATACCTAATAGTACCAATGTTCTATGCAAATAAATTTCTTTTCATTTCATTGAATAGTTCAGGATCACATTTTGTGAGGTTGGCTGAGTTATAGCTTATTTGATTAGCCTAACTTTTAGTACACGACTTTTGGCTTTGATAAATGTCTGAAAGTTACTTTATTTATTAATATTAGAATATATTGGAATGTGATGAAAGTAACGGTATTGACGTCAGTAGACATATCGATTATGGGTACGGACGACGTTGAATTGTAGCAGCTCAGTGGCGATCCGAATTGTCACAGAACGCATGCACATCGAATTTTTAATGACGTTAGTCTTCTATTCGTACGTTTGATTAAAAAAATCCTATTGATAATAACAGTAATCCCGGGTCGCATCAAATGTTTGTGTGATCCTCAAATATTTGTTTCAAAGTTTGGGTGTTTTCTATACATGTATGTTATGAATGTATTCACAAAAAAGCTAAATATATATGTATTTATATTTATATCAGTTGTCCTCGTACCCACTGTACAAGCTCTGCTTAGTTTGGGACTAGGTGGTGTTGTGTGTTAGATGTCCAAAATATTATTATATTATTATTACTAAGAAAAAAGATACAGTCCTAAAGAGTACTTGAAAGTTAGTATTTGAGTCATTTCTATGTTCGCAAGCAGTTATAGTTTTGGACAACTTTATCACTATCATATTCTTTTACGAATATACGCGATATATTCCACGGTTAGTTTTTTTAGGTCTTCAGATTTGTCATCACACGCACTGTTCTTGTGACAACCCTGTACCCCGATTTAGTGACCAGACCCTATATTAAAAATATTTTTGATAAAGAAGGATGTCCTATTTGAGTGAGTCCTGAGTCCAAGTCTTTCAAATAGGCAAAGTCTCAAAAATAGTTCATTTACCCCACTTCAAGGAGATTACGAAACGTTAGACGTGCTACCTTTGAAGAGGGTACAACTTTTGGAAGACAATAAAGAATTATCTACTTTTATATTCTTTTATTAAAGATTTCATGAGATGAAAAAGTGGAATATTGTTTATGAAATATCTTTAGAATTGTAATATTTCATTTAATTATGAACGCACCATCACGTTCGAATTATTTACAAAATAAAGCTTGTTGTAATAATACTGGCTTTAAAGCGTGTTAATTGTATATTCAAAATTTAATTCTATGTAACTAGTTTAATTGACACTTCAATATTTTAAAATAACAAACTTGATGAAATACATCTTTTCTATTCAAATACAAAAATTACACCAAATCGTTATCAGCACGAGTCTCTAGTATTTGTTTATACAAGAAAAGTAATGCGTGTTTTTTGTAATAATTTGTTGAAGTGATATTTGTGTGATTTTTTTTTCGGTTACGAATATAGTTCTTCGTACACTCTTCTTAGATGGCGAACCCAAATGGAGACACAAATGAGCATGGTGTACGTAGTTCCTCTCGCCCTACTAAATAGGGAAGGGTATAGTACTTGGAAGTTTAAAATGCATAACTACGTTATACATGAAGAGTTGTGGGAAGCAATCAGTGATTACGCAACAGGAATGAATGTTTCCAATGACGCAAAGAAGAGGAGCGATCAGATGGCACTAACAAAAATATGTCTTACGTTGAATCATCTGCAATTACGCATGTCCGATATGCAACCACTGCATGGCTAATACTGGCTTTATAGTGTTCTTATTGTATATTCATAATTCTTCTATGTAACTAGGTTACTTGATACTTCAATAAAATAACAAATTTGATGAAACGCATCTTTTCTTTTCAAACACAAGAATAAACACAAAACTAAATCCTTCTAGATTTTGTTTACTTATATACATACAGCTGGAATTTTGGGTCAAATATAACACTGTATAAAGTTATTTCGTCGAAGGTCAACAAAAATGAGATATTCTTTTTATTCAGGACATACATTCCACAATTATCTTCAGAGAAAAACAATCTTAGAGAGATTATGTAATACTCGTTTTAATACAATACGTGAAAAATTCAAACTGCTTGTTTATTTAGCAGGTGTATTTCAAGAAAAGATATTTCATTGAATATATGTTTAAAAAGATGTTGATTGATTTTGCCGCTTTTTACTATGCTGAGTGTTGTGGTTTGTATTATTTCTTTTAAAACACTACTTCCCCATTAAGCATATCCACCAACATACAACATGTGAGGGCCATGCTTCGGCATGAACGGGTAGGCTCGACCGGAGTGATACCACAGCCTCACAGAAAACCGGTGTGAAACAGCGCTTGCGTTGTGTTTCACCAAGTAAGTGAGAATACCGGAGGCCCATCTCCTAACCCCTTCTCCAATCCCCTTCCCCATCCCCAAAGGCCGGCAACGCACTTGTAACACCTCTGGTGTTGCGGGTGTTCATGGGCGGCGGTAATTGCTTACCATCAAGCGATGTGTCTGCTCGTTTGCTACCTATTCCAAAAAAAAAAATACATAATACGGTCACAAAGAATACCTAAAGTCAGAACAACAATTCGTGGATCACACGGTGTTGTCCCATGTGGGATTTTACCCCCACCACACTTGATGCAGTTGAAGCTTCTCAATAACCTGGCATAGTGTGGATCACCATGCTTCATTATTCCTTTGTCTGTAATCACAATGAGTATGGTGACCTATCCTACTTTCCAGCAGACAGAATGGAGTCACATTGGCAGAATCGTACATAAAAAATAGGCCACCAAAGTGTGGATCACCATGCTAAAATGTTTGCATTCACAATGAGTATGTGACCACGGCTCTAGCAGAATGTTTTTGATTTCCATCAAGCAGAGTAGAATCACTTTGTTAGCCTCACATATATTAAAATGAAAATAATAATACTTGTATTTTATATTAAAAATCCCAGTAATTACAAACATAATTCAAACTATTAAGTGAAACTTGTTTAAATAACATTTTACTAATTATTCACGCTTGTAATAATTTAGCCGTGACGTAACCGAGGTCCCAGTGGCTTTGATCTCGGCGAACTCCAAAAGTTGGTATGCTCACTCATTATTCTCGACTCAGTCCTCCCTGGGGATTCAGAAATACGGTAACTTTTCCCTAACTCGTTGTCTCGTTATGTTAATCTCCTCAGGGACGTCGGTCATTATTATTGCGCATTGACCGAAACGTGCTGGTAATGCTCCTAATCTCAACGTATATATATATTTCTGTCTTCAAAATCGGGTTATTCATTTACACCAAAGATAAAACATTGAAAAGAGTTTCCATTCAATTTTGCCCTCAAAAAGGGATAAGAAATTATAATTGAATCCATAAACTTTTTTAAGATTGAAAAACTTGGAGAAGTAGAATTACGACATTTTTATGAACTTTGAATTAAATTGTATTTTAGCGCCTTTGTATAGTTTAGAGCAATTTATGATGTAAAATGTTTTGTGGAGATCTGATCGTCTGTTTAGACAATTTGTCTACGAAGTTTGACGTTCCATTAATTTGGACAACTTACGCGGTGAATACCGTTTCCAATTTTATTTTGTAAAACTTTTGCACATATTTAACTTCATACAGTGAATTTGTCTGAGGTTACTGAAGTCTGACTAAACATTAACACAAAGGCAAGCCGATGATAAAATAAGAAAAAGCAGTGGTACATACGGTAAGTTAGGCTTCTGTTAAGTTTTGGACATATTATTACTTACCAAGTCCGCAAGAAAATTTACCTAATCATTGTCATTTTCATAATTTCAAAGAAGGTAAGATCACAATACAAAATATTAACAAAAAAACCCGACTGCAATAACTGGAACAAGTTCAAATGGGACCACACGAAAAGCACCAGTTCCAAAATAAAAAAAAAAGAATTATCAAAATCGATTCACCCAGTCGAAAGTTTTGAGGCAACAAGCATAAAAAAATACACTTGAATTGAGAACCTCCTCCTTTTTTAAAGTCGTTAAAAATATCTTGACGGAGTTTTGGCTATCGAAATTACATTATAATATTAACGTCTAGGTTTTAAGTTTCTTCGATGTTTAATGAGGATGCCTCCATTGATATGAAACTTTTACTTCATAATTAGACAATTTCGTGAGTTCCAAGTTTCAGGTTCAAGGAATAATTAATGTGTCGGTATTTCTATGGTACGTTATAAATAAAGGAGATCATTATCATCAATCTACCGCAGTCTACTGCTAGATATAGGTATCACCACTTGGTGCGATCCTCGGCTTCTCGCATCCACCTTAAAAGAGAGAGACTCTCTTCCTCTCTCAATAAGAGGAAAACAAGTTTATTTAATTTGTCACTTCAATAAAAGCAATCACAATACTTTAATCATTTAAAAGTTGAAACTGTTTATCACGGATCCAATTAATTGGCACTAAATTAAGAATCAATACAGAAATTGTAAAACTTGGTACTTCAATATTTCTGTGAAATACGTAATAAGCAGGAACCAGGGTATACCACCAGGTTTTAGCAATCTATTGTAGTGTCTTATGAAAATTGAGTCAAGATGTCTCATTTTCTAGCATCAAGACTATTGCGGAATATAACCAACTACACAAACAGTACAACTTCAAATATAGAGCACAATACAGATTCCGAGTGTCCGTAAGATAATTCGCTTGATCTTATTACCTTTAGGGCTTCTATCCGTTGAACGGTTCTATTCAATGTTATCAAAATAACTATTGCTTACATACTGTGTCGTGTTACAAGTTCTATAGAAAGTCATTAGATCGCATTGAATTAAATGTTCTATATACACATTGACAATAAGATCATTGGTGTAATAAGTCAGGTTCATAGAAAATAGTTAGACGATAGCCGTTATGTAAACAGAATGGGGTAATTAATATTACCGGTGTTTTACTGTAATTCAGAAGAAAGCGTTAAAAGTTAGTAATTAGAAATTAAAATAATACGCTAGCTTGGTGTGCATTAAACGAATTATTACTTTTATTTATTCACGGGTGTAAAGGTGCGGAAAGGTCTTGACTATTTTTGACTGCGGCGATTTATTTAACGAGTTGGTTTATTTGTTTGCGACGGTGTCGGCCGACGGTGGCGTGCCCTTCTAATGCTACACCATTAACTTTGTGTCCGAAGAATATTACTCCACTTTGAACGTTATTGCTTACAAGTTAAGACCTATCTCGTGTGGCTATAAACTGTCTTTCTCTACATCGTCGTTGCTTAATTAATGACTTAATAGTGGCGTCGTCATGTGTGCACGCTGAGTGATGTATAGTGTTAACTCAAGTTTTTGCCACATCAGCTAAGACGAAATACAATGAGGGATAATTAGTTACCGTTGCTAATTTGCTGATTGAACTAGTATTAAAACCATTTAATGTACCGCAGTAATGTGCCTATACACAAGTATTTAAGCCACTTAAATGGCAACAAAAGCGAAACGAAGCAAATGTCGTTAATGTATAATTTTCTAATTGTACGAATTTTAATAAGGTACGAAGACAACTAAGAAAGTAATTAGGGGAAGTTAACAAAATATTATCATAATAATAAAAACGTGTTTTGCGTAGTCGTGTTTATCCAAAACATTTGTTTGGAGTCTCTGCAGGTTTATATAAAACGAAATAATGTACCCAATGTCAACTTGTGGAGATCCGGACATTAGCTTTTCTTGTTTAGTTTTCATCATAAAGGGTAAATCGTGTAAGAGCGGAACTGTGTTCTACAATTGTTTGAATCTAAAGAGGACATAATTTTCACGGAACATAAAATACAAGTATTTTTCTTATAATTTTCTATATCTCTGTAAATGTGTTATGATATGAGGAAGAAATACGCGTTTATAGTTACGTTAATATGGTTTTTATCCGTGATGTGCCGTAGAGACTCCTAATACTATATACGATGATTTATTGTGTTACAGTTATTAGTATTTTTGTTGTCATGATAGCTATTTTAGTGGAATAACATATTAGGTGTCAGTGTTGTTCATTGGGTGGAATTGACTGTAAGAAGGGCGTTCTGTGATTCATATATTATTATTCTAGGTCTGGGTGTTCTCTGTGTTGGTTTCATGTATGTTTGTTAAGTCCTCCAAGACACAGGAATATTCCTGATGAAGGAAATTGTCCTGAAAAAAAGGAACTAAAGAACTAGTTCTTTTACTGGATATTCAGGTTTACATGCGTAAACCTATATTCTCAATTATATTCAACGAGTTTTATTTCTGCTGCACATTGGTAATTCTTTTCTACCTGGTTTAATTATTTAAATGGCATAGCCAATTATAGGAATAGATAACTATGTGATGTATTCGACTTTCATTAATTTACCGTATTGCATGATATGAAAAATAGTTATCAGTTTTAGTTCATTGGATACATGACGATCTTTTGCTGCATTAGCTCATCTACAACCATTATACATAAATAAATATTTCGGACATTTAATATAACTTAAAAGGGTGAGTGAGTGTCCATCTAATATAAAAATGAAGACGATAACATGAGCGCAATGTACAAGGCCCGAGTTGTTGAAGTAAGGTGTATTTAACTATGTGACCCGGCGAACTTCAACCGCCATGTTCATTTTCTTGAAAATTTTCCGAATTAAAATGCAGAAACACTTATTTTTAGTAAGCCCGTGTTAACTTCCCGCAGGGCTGCTATGCATACGACTAGGCGGATAAAGAAAATATTACACATCCGGTTTTCTTTTATTTTTTCTAAACAAAACTTTTCCTCGCAATAAGAAACAATAATAAAAAGAATTATCCAATTTGGTGCAGTCAATAGAAAGTTATGCGCGTACATACATTTTTGTGATTCTATTTATTTATATAGGTAGTACCATAGTACAAAGATTTGGTCTAGTTAAATTAGTATATACTTGGTCAAAAAAACTAATACAAACTCTTGTGCCACATTTTAAACATTTCTTTAACTGTCTATTAAAACTCTTTTTGTTAAAATAATAATTATATGAATAGATAAAAATTAAATCCAGATCAATAACTGTAATAGCAGTATTGGCACATACTTTGGTACGTCACAATCCATGCGGGTTTGCGTAGAGAGATCTAAGATATTCCATCCAAACCGTTAAACGAAGCACAAATTGATGCGGTTGAGAGCATTTCAGCCAAAACTCTTCAAATCTAATAACGTACAGAGGCTGCCGCCAGTGAAACCGCCTCGGGATTAGAATCACGATAAGCGCCACTTGTTGGGTGCATTAAAAATATATTGAACATGAAAGAGTGAGACGAATTCATTTCTGCCAATTACATTATTATTATCCACACCAATATTTTAAGTTCGAAATAACTCTGTTTCTGTCTGTCTGTTACACTATCATGGCTAAATCAATGCACCGATTTCAACGAAATTAAGCGTAGAGATATTTTTATTCTTGAGGATGGATATAGGCTACTTTTTACTGCGGTAAATGACATACTCACGGGTGGAGCCGGCAAAAGCTAGTAAATAAATATATTAAAGAGTGTACCAACATGACAGAAGGTTAGTAAGAATTCAAACGTACCATTTACTTCACTTGATATAATTTTATGTTATTTATGTAATAAGTTTCCAATATGTGAAAGTTAAAATCAAACAAAAGAATTAAGTCTCGAAAACCGTAGGTACCATAAATCTAAAATATTTTTGTTTTATGAGTTCCGTTTTCTAGTCACGTTCCTATTTTGTCTTGATCTGTTTATACCTAGTTATTTATTCCAAAAATATATATGTAGTTGGGGTTATACGAGATATTCTCTCACTCACCTGCGCTTGAGTGATGATACGGTGACTGAGAATATAACTCAATTATCTCTGTCGGCAATATCGTCGGTTTTCGACGAGGGATCTTAAACAGGAATATTTCGTCAATACCGCAGACCAGTGACAGACATTTCACCGGTAGAATAGATCTAATAAAATAACTGACGTTCACATCGTACAGGGAAAAATAAAACACAGGATATGCTTATATTAAAATAGTGTCTTTTAGGGAAAATGCCGATGTTTTTCTGTAAGTAAAACTAGGGCGAGCGTTATGCAGCGTTCATGTTTGGAAATGACCAAAAAGATCGGGCGCTATCTTCGGAAGAGTGTTTGAGATTGCAGATAAGTGACGTCTTGAAGTCTTATTTCATCTCGTGTTCTACAGCAGTATGCCATGATTTGAATTAAAATGTTTTGTTTACTTTTCCATATTTAGCGAAACAACTTTGAATTCAAGTAAAGTATAATTTCTTAAAATGCAATATCTCCTCGATGAAGTCATAATCGTTTTGACACAATAGGTTAATAAATATTTATCTAATATATATGGAAATGCTTTCAGAAGTGATCGTTGAAATACTAAAAAATTACTGGACGTTACTATTTTAGCTCTAATTTAAAAATAGCATTTCTAAATAGCAAATTTTTTGAACCAGAACGAAAATTTACGTTGTATGTTTCTCTCCACATATTTTCCTACTCTTATATTATCGTTAGAGCACTACTAAATAATAAATGTGATAACTTCAATAGAAACTAGTACAACTTACAGATAATAATATAAGTTATGTAATCGGAAATAGCCTTATTAGGAATGGCCATTACTTGGCGGTACTTTGGATTCTAGTTTTCCTACTTCTTGGCTGGTTGATTTCTCTTTCCGCGAACCATTTATCTTTGGCTCAGCAGTCCATTATGTTAACGACCGTACAAATAGTTCCGGAAGGAATAATGTAACGTAAAGGAAAATTAACTGATACCTATTATACTGTTCTTGTTACCTTTATATTTGTGTTTAATTGCAATTTTGATGTGCGAGGGCAATGTCTCAAAATAAATAGCCAAAGTGATACCACGGTCTGACCAAAAAAGGTTACAAAAAAATTATTCATTGCATAAATTTCTTCATTGCATTCAATATAATCAGTAAGTGTGTAAAAATACTGGAGAGAATATCTTTCTTATTACTTAAGTAGAACTTATAGGTTGGTCGTCACACGAAAACAAACTCAAAAAAGTTTCATTTTTAGTTCCATATTTCTTAAGAATACACGCACAGAAACATGCATTTCGGTAATAATAATCAGTTAAAGCTTCTTAAGAGTTTATTACATACTTAACTTAGAAAATTAACTAACAAATCCATCTTAATTTTACTACAACTACTGCTAGATTAATATAAGTGGTTTAGTTCTTTGGAATAATAATGAATTCTAGTCGTGCCAGCGCTTTTATTTACCTTTCTTTTTCTCTCGTTCGACTGATACGTGTTTTGAACCCACAAATATAAAATAGAACACAAAATTACAAATATTGTAGTCAATAGATTTAGAGATTTGTTACGTATGATAAAATTCTATGACACTTGATCGATAACAGTTCTCTGTTTAGATTAAACATCTTTCATGCACTATTTAGAATATTTAGTAAATAACCACATGTAGATGTAACTTAGAAAACTAATTGCTTTAATAACAAATATTCAGAATAGAATGCAGAAGCATCACCAGGCCACCATGGTGTGGGTTACCATACTGCATAGTTGCGTTGGCTACATTTGCAATGAGTATGGTGACCACCACTCTTGGATTGTTTATGCTTTTCATCAAGCAGAGTTAAGCAAATAAATAAAAATAAAATTACAAACTAACTGTATTCAATAACAAATATTGTTTAGGACATAATACTGTGTGGAAATAGCTACAAAGCTTGCCCAGTAAATAACGCAATAACCTCGATATTAAGTCAATCAATTGTCGATACCTATAGCTGTGACGAGATGAAAGTAGGCCATGTAGTAACTGAGATGAGATATAAACATACTGCTTTGAACATGAATTGGACATATTTTTCTCTGTACAATATACGGTCTATCATGCCGTTTTTAGGCAGCCATAGTGCATATAAATATATAGATTGCAAAAAAATTGCTATGTTACATTAAGTTTTAGTCTTTGTTTTTCGGTCAATATATTTGAATAAGTTTAGTTAGCTTTCTAAGTCTACGCCACCCCCAACTCCAACTATTCCGAACTATACTGTGCATGTTGTTATTATTGAACACAGACATTAACATAGACATACAGTTATAAATGTTTCACCTAAGGCAGTTTGACAGAAATAAAACATATTTTGCTCATTTAATTTGGTTCCTTACAGGTCAAAAATATATCTTCGGCCACAGTAAAACATTATTCTTTTATTTAGAACACTCTATATTTTTCATTCAGCAATAGAGTAGGTGTCTTTTAAATCGCGATAGGTACGTGGAAGATTTACTGCCACTGGATCCGCAGGCAGTGTAAGTCGCAAAGTGAGAACGGACCAACCATGCAATTGCAAAGATAATTCTCATCGTGAATTGCGTTACTGTCTTTATTTATATTTCTGAGCTAGTGAATTTTTAGTCTGAAATACAAAGATTAAATATGTTGCCGGCATTTACTATTAACTTAAAAGAGTCTGATAAAAGTCAACTGCCTCTGTGGCGCATTGGTAGCGAATGCGACTGCTGTGCAAGAGGTCTCGGGTTCTATTCCTGAGTCGAACCAAATGTTTGTATGATCTGCAAATATTTGTTTCGGAGTTAGGGTGTTTTCTATGTATAATATGTATGTATTTACAAAAAAAAAGTATATAAGTATTAATATCAGTTGTCTAGTACCCATAGTACAAGCTCTGCTTGGTTTGGGACTAGATGGCGTTGTGTGTTAAAATGTCTGAACATATTTATTTGAACATATTTAGAAGAGTCTTGTTCAGTGAAATGCAATAAATAGCGACCACGTCTGTGCAAACTGGTTGAAATCTTAGGCAGTGCAATAAATAGCGACCACGTCTGTGCAAACTGGTTGAAATCTTAGGCAGTTCTACCTATTAATCACGTTTATTCTTATTAGTTAGTGGTAATCATAAACCACAGAACGTGATACTTTAAAAGTTACTTATGTCATTAAAATACTAGAAATGAATTATTTCGACTCGAAATTTCATTATCCGCTAATCAAATTACAAAACGAAAACACATCTGATAATTCAATTTAATTTCCATTGTAAACATAGCTCAGCTAATAATGTTGGAACGATTCATAAATTGGCAATTTGTGTACAAAACTCGCAATTATTATGATTTAAAAAGCTTTTCGGTCGACTTTTAGAGCAAACAACGTTTGTAGATATTTGAATTTCTTAATAAAGATCAAAATTATAATAAATGTACCAGAAATAACAAACGACTAGCATCCGGGATGAATAAATTCGTTAACTGTGTATTATTTAAACAATTATCACGATATATTAACGGACGCTCAAAATGTTCTGGGAACAAATTGTGTTGATTTATGGCGGTTGCGCCACCCATGTCGCCAGCGCTCGTATGAAAATAGAATGCATGTGGTGCGACCACTAACTTGTTGTAAAACATAAATATTGGCCCTTTTGGTTGTTTTCTCTCTTTTTGACTGATGTTTTATGGCGTGCCCTTCGTGACGTTTTTAAATTCACGAACATAGATCTGCCATACGTGTGCCAGAAAACACAAATTAATAAATTTAGACGTCATTAATGATGTAATCAGAAAAACTGCAAATAAGGAAGAAATAAATCGTCCTGTATTATTAGTATAGAATTGTACTTTTATTGAAGAAATATGAATCAAATTTACTACATTATTAACTTAGTCCTTCAATCCAGCCATTTTTGGAATTGGAATTTTCTTATCTCGTCTACTTGTGTGGATTCCAATTTCTTTAATGAATTTCGGACAAAAATTGGATTAGTTTTAATTCTATCATTCTATCAATTAAATAACTTTCTACCGAATTAAATTACTGGAAAGAGCCGACTACAGTCGTAATCACAAATTTATTTTTATCTTTTATCTGCCTAATTAAAGTTCAAAGTTTTTTTCGAAATCAAGCATCTCTTTTCGATTGGTTTCTTATTCGAGTATCTATTGTCATCTATTGTTATTTTATCTATTAAAAATCTTTTCAATAAGAAATAGTTTATAGTAGTGAGAGAATGACTTACGAGTGGCTACTTCTAATATTTCTCAGAAGTAAATTTTAATTGTTGTTCTTGATATTTTCATTATTTGTTGTTTTGTGGGAATCCAGCCTTTCTTGATAGTGTATTGTCGATGATGGTAGTCCTGTTTTTTCATGAATTCTATTATAGTGGTCAAGCTAGAAGCTGTTGAATATATTCTTGATTGTTACTTGGTGTAGGTTTTGTAATAACTCCGGATGGCGTAAGAAAGCGGTTCCCGGATCTCTCCCGTCTCAGGCGCAGAGTGGCACACCGTGGTGGTTTAGTGGGTAGTCTGGCGAGTCAGTCAGGAGTCCCACACAAAGTGAACTCCCTGTCCCCGCGGGGCGGAGGGGAGTGAAGTACGTAAAGGCATTCCACCACGTAAAAAAAAAGGTATGGTAATAACTGTTTTAGTCTCAAAGTGTAACCCAAGTATCTAGGTCTGCAATAAATAATGTTGAAACGACTTCAAGTAATCCTCGCACCTTATCAAGGTACGCAGTACAATAACGTTTAAATGTTTTACATTTATATTGTCATACCATTTCACAGTTTTGACACGAAAGCAAGAATATGACTAATTCATAATTTGCAATAACTTTTTAAATCTATCTTTCATTTTTGTTCAGAGAGACGATTATTCTATACCTGGCATGGTAGATAACTGCTCCCTACACAATAATCGGTAGAAACATAAAAAAACAAAAAGCTACTATAAATGTTTAGGTAATATAAGTAAAGAAAACATATTTTATGATGGATTACAAAAGTAATATTAAAGGAATGCCTAAAAAATTTCACGTTATGAATATCAAACTGATTTAAACAAAATCAGATTTACAGTAGATCGAACAGGAAACATTTGAAAACAATATGGAAAAAATAATATTCATTTTTCGAATACAAACCTGATCCATATATTAATATTGTCTGTCAAAATAAAAGCTCTTTAATTCGTTGTGATTACGGTGTCCAGGCACCTGTACCTCATTTCACATTAGATTTTAGATTTTAGAACGCAAGTGTAGGTGGATTCTGTCAAATACGTTTTTCATAAAAATACAAGAGAATTTTGTTCCACTTAATATAATTGTGTTACAGTACAAAGTACCAAGACTTTGTCCCGAATGAAAACCTATTTCATGAGTACAATGCGCGTAATACTGACAATACAGAGATGAAACGTGGGCTTGTAAGAGTAACTGCGAATGTCTTTTTGCATGTTTAATATAAATTTTCTATAAGCGAAACGCAAATTGAACTCAGCTCATAAGCTTTGCTTTGATATCCGAATTATGTTAAATGAAGCATGAATTTCATAAGTTTCCACTTCCATAAACTGGTGAATAAACGATGAAGATAATGCTCACAGCTGCAGTTCAAGCGTAATTCAGTACAAATGTTTTTATTAATTAACACAGTATTTTCATTCAACCTTCTCTCTGACCAGCTGGATGAGGGGCGAAGATTTTCGACGATATTTTTTTGCTTTCGGCAGCGATTTAGATATTTATCAAGAACATTATATGAATATATATAATAAGATTTTATTGTGTATGGAAACCCTTTACTGGTACAAATTAAAACTTACATCTTCTCCTTGATGCTACTATTTGTCTCTTCTATTTTCTATGTTGATTATGTAGTGAGATTTTTGCCGTCTATTTTATTATTTTTAGTTAATATTAGTGTTTTAACTCTCATCAAAGTAACATTATTTAAAAAGATGAGAATGTTTAAAAAGAAATACGTATGTACTACACTTGTAATACTTTTATTTATAATAAGACGTGACTAATGAGGCAAAAGAAAACCCATAAATAAAGCTTAGCAAAGACCTCTTGAACTTCTTGGCTCTAAAGAGCAAAGATGATCTTTCATTTGATTGAGTTCATGAAACAATTATACTAAACAGAACCATTGTTTAGTACGTTACAATTTTCTTAACCGCCGTAAATATTACCGGTAGCAATTTCAAAACTAATTTGTGTCTGGAATCCATAGAGAACTTTGAGCTCTAGACATCAAATTAGTTCTGGAATAGCTGTCGTCGCTAGACATTTTCTTTGATACATAATATACTAGAAATTAGTCGCATAATCTTGTAACATTTGTGTATAAAGGTAGGTACTTAGTTTAAATGTACTAGTAGTTGTTAAGGAAATGGAAAAAAAATGTTGAATGATTAAATAAGAGTGACAGATGGGTAGGTATGCCTTAGATAGATAGCTTTATATATAAAGGGATATGGAACTGGATGCTCCATGGATGTTCAAAAAATCAATATGGTAAAAGATTAAACCTGAAACTTTTTACTTTCAGTCATACTTTTAAAATAAAATGATAGGTCCATACTATGACTATAATATAATTACTACCTCGTTGGTCTAGCGGTTAACGTATGCGACTGCCGATCAAGAGGTCTCGGGTTCGAACGACGGGTTGCTCAAAATCTATTATTAAGTTTTTCTGATTATAGAAATACTTAAAAACAGCTCGGAGTTCCGTGCCTCGGAAAGTACAAAAAGTTGTCGGTCCTGCGCCAGATCTCTCCCCGATCGTGTCGGTTAACCGTCCCACCGGATCATGAGAGATAGGGAACAGAGAGTGAATCTGTGTTTGCGCACACACATGTACACTATAATATTTCCTGTGGTCTCTGTTGATACTGGCCGCCGTAGCCGTAATCGGCTAGGAGATCATTATGTACTTATATTTCACGAACATTGAAGAAAGCTTTTTAACTTGCATTTAATGTTACTATTTGGGATTTTATTAACTAAATTGGGCGGTGTTCATTTATCAGTCAAAGGATAGCATAGAAGTTTGTTCTTTAGACAACTTTTATGAGAGTTGAGTTTTTAAATAAGTTCAAACGTCAACTTTAATATATATTATTTGTATATTTTTTTTCTATTACATTATCATATATAAAATGAAAAATATTATACTTGCAGCATTGCCGTGTTAAATAGCAATGGACAGCCTTTGCACCAGGAACGAGTTAGAACGGTAATAACCCGTAAGCTTTGCAAGCCTATGGGCCAGTTCCCCATAAACCTAAGAGTATCAGCTTCCCATGGTCTCCACCGCCACCGGAACAAAAAAAACGAAGTGTCAACTTAGTTTCTCTTACAACATATATATTTAAATTATTGTGATAGTTCACTACATACATAGATCTCTTTTTAGAAAGGAGATTTTGGCCTAATATACCACGCTGGTCAGGTAGATTGATGTTGAGTTTGTTTTTTATTGTCCTTCTCTTTGCAATGATATTCTCCTACGTAGTCAACAATCCATAATATCACACTGCTGGGCTCAGGCCTCTTCAGGGTTAAGGCCATACGTTCCCACGCTGCCAAAGTACGGGTTCCTCCGAATCACGGAGACGCTCTTGGTAAAATGCCACCATCGGTCATTGCTTACCCTCGGTGATTGTTTCTAATCACTGAGTGTAACTAGGCTATGAGTGCTGCTTAGCTTACTCCTTTAGTCGTCTCTTACGACACTATATGAACATGAGTAGGAGTAGTGAAACTCTGCATTCTTATCCATCATCACCCCAGGGAGAAAATCTATAATATAGAAGGTTTTTTATTTACCTATAGCCAATCTTTTGAATATGAATTTAGTTTTCAGAACACAATTTTACCCTTGCCAAGATTTATTACAAATCTTTAAGCGATGCTTTAAATGCTTGAAAGGTCTAAATGGATATCTAAAAGCATACAAAGTTGTTTAAGGGTTAGTATAAATACTGTGAGCTCTTTTTTGAGAAGCTCTTTAAATTATTATATTATTCGGTCGTATTAAATATCAAGTACTTTCGCTAACATAACTTTGCTTATAAAATATGAGATGGGAGTAGGCGAGAGTTTAGGGTTATATACTTGTACAATATAGTAGATTATAATAGCAAAGAGCTGTTAAGGGTGTACATTAAATATTTACAGACGTGTACACTGCGTCCACCTGTGTCCTCAGATTCGAATAAGGGACCGTGTATAAGCTGTGTTATATTTTTAGAGGCACCGCAGCATTAACTTTAAATATTGAGCAAACAGTACGTAATTTAACGTACACATTTTTATGGTTCGTGTTATATATTTGAGAGACAGTAATGGATTTATTACCCAATGAGTAACAAAAAAAGTGGTAAAGTAAAATATTTTTTTCCTAAAAGAAAAATTCGTATAGGTAGGTAAAATACTATAATTTGAGTAATTTATACAAAAAAGTACTATAAATACCGATGTGAGTTCGTTTCGTTCATACCTTTATGTCTAAATTCCGGGTGGTTTACTTACATCCAGTGTAGGGTGGTGTTCCTGAAGGATAGTAAAATTTTTTTTACACGAACGCAGCCGCGGTTATGATTAGTCTATAACAATTGTGTCCTGAAATTTTCAATTACAAAATGGTTATAACTACACGAGTACAAAAAGCTGAATATATCAGCAACTGTCAATAAATAACCTTCTGGTTCGCATATATGACATTGTTTAAAGTAAAAGTGTAAGAATTTTATGCGAGGCTAAAAGGGGTTATGTCCTAATAAACACTAAATTGTGGTTGAAATTATTAGGATTTTGGTTACCTCATAAATTTTGCACACCTCAAATTTTCACTCAGATCCGGCCTAGGTTCGGGCGTCGCAGGCTTAAAGGGAAATCCGGCTTTGTAGGTAAACCACATTTATATGTGCCATTATTAAACGTTATTTGCAGAAATAAATTATCAGTCGGTAACTCGCCGGCCATTTTGTAAACACATCACAGATACTTGTACTTAAAAAAAAGGATTTAGGATGTTTGAGGGCGAATAAACATTTCACGATTGAAGCTTTGAAGGTGTCATTCTCATTTATATTTTTAAGTTTAACTGACACATAATGTCTCTTAATAATAAATTGATTATAACTGGTCTAGTGATTAGTGATGCTGACTGTGAAGTCAGAATATGCAGGTTCTATTTTCCTCTAGGACGAATACCAGTGTGATCAGCACGACCGGTTGTTCTTTGCCTTGATGTAGTTTGTCTGTAATATGTACGCATTTAGAAATGTAAAAGTATGTTTTATCAAAAAACACATAGCCATATAGCCCACAGGATTAGCAAACTGAAGTGGCAGTGGGCTGGCCACATTTGCCGAAGAACCGATAACCGTTGGGGTAAACGAGTTCTTGAGTGGAAAACGCGTCTCGGCAAACGTAGTGTAAGACGTCCACAGGCCAGGTGGAGCGATGATTTGCGCAAGACGGCTGGCAGGAGCTGGATGCGAGAAGCCAATCGAACTAAGTGGCGTGAAATAGGAGAGGCCTATGTCCAGCAGTGGACTGCGATAGGCGGATGATGATGATGATGTTTTATCAGCTAATACCACAGTACAATCATATACATTCATAATTAAAAATAACGGACTATGTGACCGATATATTATTTAAATAGGTTGTTATGAGACTCGTAAAACGATGAAGGATTCTATTCTGAGCTGCAAGAGGGCGTGATACGTGCCCCACGATAGTACACGAATATAGCATTTCATATAAATAAATATAATATTTGATGTCATTCCGTCTTATTAACAACTATCGTGTTTCAACATTTATAGGATAATTTATACTCTCGATTAACGGCAATTGAAGGAACTTGTTGCAATACATTCTAGAATCAAAATCACTTGTACCTATTCCATTGTTTTATAATTAACCATCACCGGTCAGGTGTAAATTTAATAATTTATACCTGATCGCTTTATGGCAATTTTAAAGGCTATGAGGCAAAACGGGTCAGGTGTAAATAAAATTAAAATAGTGGAATAAGTACAAGTGAGTTTGATTATAGAATGTATTTACGGGGTAATGTTTGCAATTTTTTACTAGGAATAGTTTTTATTTCAGACGCTAGACCGATCAACTCATCTTTTAATTTTAAACTATTCTTAGATTTTTTTCCACTCTAGTATCGGCAAGCATAAAGTTTTGGCATTGTTCTTGCAATTTTGCAATTCCAAGATCTGTTTTGGAATTGCAAAATTTAGTTTGAACTTGAGAGAAATCTTGGATATCTGGTCTGGTTTCTCTTAATTAAATATCAAATACTGTCTACCA
The DNA here is from genome assembly GCA_003709505.1 of Hyphantria cunea. Taxonomy (NCBI): domain Eukaryota; kingdom Metazoa; phylum Arthropoda; class Insecta; order Lepidoptera; family Erebidae; genus Hyphantria; species Hyphantria cunea. The sequence continues at coordinate 1,704,099 of PKRV01000835.1, read as the reverse complement.
ATACAAGACAACTAACTAAAATGTAGTTAGTTGTATAGTATAGGAATTAAAACTATAATTTCTTCCACCTAATAAAAAGCTATTGGTGATATTTAGTAGCTTGTTTTCATTAAAATACATAGAGAGAATCACATTGATAAGATATATAGCGGTAGCTGACCCACGGAACTTCGTCTGCATCTCTTTTCAGTCATGCAAGACTCCAATTGATCTAAGCGTGATATTAATTATCCTTTCTTAGGCACGCCAGCAAACCATACATGAAAAAGAAACATGAAAATGGGTTTGATAGTTTCGCAATTGATCATGAGCATCAACGTGATTCGAGAATCATATTATAGTATTTTATAGATTTAACACTAAAACTAATGTTAAACAATTCAATTAAAATGTTATCCAAGAACAAAATAAGTTGTGAGATGCTTGCAACAGAAACGAATACAGATTGTATTATTTTCGTTACTTCGCAAGAGATGTTTTATAGTGGGATATCAAAAGTTTTAGCTTTGTGCTTCGAGTCTAAAACTACAGTGGTAAAGTAAATCTAGTTGCAGTATTCTTGTACTGCTTAACTATTTGATCCTGGTATGATTGCAAACTCAAAATAAAGATTTCAATAACTTGAAATTGGTTAAGTTTTTATTTTATTGTTTTAACTAGGCTCAATTTTGTTCAGTGGGAAGTTAAAAGAGTATGAAATAATCATAAAAGCATCATTAGCAAAAGCTTTTAGAAACTTGAGAATTAGTATGAATTATTTTGAAATTTATAATAATCTATCTTCAATCTAAATATATAATAGGCAACCTTTACTGACTGATCCATCAACGCTCAGCTAAAACCACTGCACGGATTGCGCTGAAATTTGGCACAATTATAGCTATTATAGTGTAGACGTGTTTTAAGAAAGGATTTTTCAAAACTCAACCCCTAAAGGAGTGAAAAGTGGTTCAAAGTTTGTATGGAGCACCAAGATATAGGTTTTTGGCGAAGTTTATGCTGCAACTAAATAAGCAAATACCTGTTTTAGGGTTTTTTAAAAGTCAACTCTTTCAGTGGTAAGGCTTAGTGTATCTTTCGTAGACGACGCGGTCATATGTTTTTGTTTTTGCGTTAGGTGTGGAAATCGTCACAAATCTAATAATAATTTAATTAATTAATTAAAAGTAAACATTCACATTGTTACAGAACAGCGAAAGAATAAGTTGTTAATATTGAAAGTGCATAATACATTATATAATCTGTTTTGAATAGACATATTCTAAAACTAATATACTAAATTCCTTTATGATGTGGTTTCAAGAATAGTTTTCTGTCATGAAATACGAATATTTTATGAAATCACTTGATGAAATGAACAGATTGAATTATTTTTAGCTTGATACATTCACATATTTTTGTAGAGTTCGAAATAATATAATATCGGGATTTTACATACCTACAAACCTTTGAGATTAGAAAAGAATCTGAAGGCAATTTTAGGATCATTGGGTTTACGAGCCATAAAATCTTTTTGCGCGGAAGTATGTGTGCAATATTTTCCTTACATCTTCGTCGTACTATTATCGCATTATTCGTGATAGGAAGTATTTTCCAAATAGTTAACCTCATTAGAGCGAATTGCATATTTTCTTTTATGTTTCATGTATCCTTGTAAATTCATGACGCGCCACATTTTGAGAATTTTGTTCTTTGATTTTGACACAACATGTTTTGTGTCAAAATCAAAGAAAAAATTGTGTCAAAATTGACTTCGAATAAACTCTCCTATTTTTTGTTTTTATTAAATCACAGTTAGTTGCTGTAGTCCATATGGAGACGAATTAACAACTATACCTGTGTTACCAACTATATTTATCCTTGTGGTTGCCCTGTATAATTAAAAAAACTTGAATCAAATGCTGTACAAGCCTGACTGGTCAGAGTGGTTATAGTAGATCTAAACCTCCTTTCTAAGAAAAGGCCTTTGCCTAATAGTAAATTACTAGTGACTGTTGATGATGATGATGACAATTTGTTTTATGATATATGTGGCAAACGAGCCGACGTAATTTCTGATAGTATGCAATTACCGCCGCCCATGGACACCCGCTACACCACAGGTGAAGATAAAATAGATTTCTAAAATTTTTGTTTACTTTTATCAGCCCATTTAAACAAAATTTCGAGTAGCATGTTTTTGAAGAATCTTATGAATTATATTAAACTTTACGAATAAATATAATTTCCATTAATTTTAGGATTAATGGAAAAATGCAATTTAATGGCAATCCATTTAATTGCGATTTAAATATAACAATTTCTTTAAAAAAAGCCCTTTACCTGTTTTTTAATTTTTATGTCCCACTAACTTTACCATTGATGGCGATCAAGAAAGGGACAGGAAACTTAGTGCACTTTATTTTTAACTTAACTTAGTTAAAAAATAATATTCATTTTTAGTACTTTTATGTACGATAACTAACAAAATAACTCTATTCTCAGCCTGATGGAAAATATGAATAGAACCCAAGAGTGGTGGTCACCATCCTCATCGCGAATGTAAACAATGCAGCATGGTAAGCTACACTATGGTGACCCACTGAGAAGCTTTTTAACCGCCCGTTTTAATAACGACGGATCATAGAGGGTGGGAAACACACTTTAAATACTCTGTAACACTTAGAATGAACGACAAATGAATTAAATTGGTATTGATTGTTTTTTTAAGTTGTTTGTGATATAATCTTTTATTATTTGAGTGAGAATACTTATGTCTGAGATAATAATGATGATAATACTTGACGTTAGGTTAACTTATGTTCTTGTTTTCAGTATATAGAAACAAATACAATACGTATAGCTAGACCCGTATTACGAGAAGGTTTATGTTATTTCTTATAAAATAAGTATACAAAGATACAATTGTTTTATAAAGTATACTAACGATTCAATTTATTTTGTTATAACACGAAATGAATTTTTGTGCACAGGCTCATTTGATTATTGTGTGTGTTACACACTACAATACGGCTAATATGCAGTACCTATTGGCGGAAAGTGCTACATAGTGTGTTAGTGGTCCCTTATATGTAGTACGCCGTAAAGACCCTATTACCGATACATCAAAACAAGAACTTAAGTATTTATTGTGATGTTATTTGTTGAAGCGTGCTGCAAACATGTATTATATTCGCGTAACCCTTTTCAGGGTGTCTGCCACTTTCTATTTATGTCAGTACGAGCTGGGTGGCGTGCCCTCCATAAATCAGTGCCATTTTGTTCAGGCCCATTACGCCGTTTTACCGCCTTCCTACTGAGACAAAATTAGATCATACCAAAGGGAAAACCCTGTTCAACCCATACATAACTTTTGTTGTAAAACCTTTAATACGTACAGTGCAATACGCGTCGGGTTGTTTAGTGTCGACGTGGAGCTCGAGTCACCATTTGTTTCATATCCGATATGAGTTGTGGATCCATTTCCTACTTAGAAGTGGTTCCGACAGTTTGTATGAATAGATACATGTCGCTTACAAGCAGGATAGAACAGCTTTTATTTAAATATTGTTTTATCGTTTGGGATGACAAAATGGTTTAAGGTTTTTATTGCATTTAATTTCAGTTTGCGACTGCTTTAAGTTGAGGCAAATATTTCTGAGATTCGTGTAACCTTTGAGATACAAGATAGTCCTTCAATAAATATTGCGGTAATACATTGGATAAGTTCACTGTATTAGTAATTTTAATAACAAATATTAAGGAAATATTTTATTTATCACCTTTTTTCTATTTTTAAATCAATATTCCATTGTTAAATTTTAACCTTATTAATCTTAGTTGCATTGAATTTATTTCATTTTCATTTATTCAATTTATTTAGTGCATTTTATTTATGCACTGTCTGTTATTTTGTTCCTTTTTACTTCTAACACAAGCGTTAGCATAGCTGGAAAGATTAAAAAGGGTTTTTGTGTAGTGTTCACAAGGCGAGCGCTTCTCGGCGAGTGCGTTGAACGCGTTCAAATCCTTATTGTTAATTTTTCGTATCAAAATCAGGCCTAAAAATAAAGAAATGATAATAATTCTTATTTTATTACTTTGGGATTTATGTAAGTATTAACGCCCTTGTAAATTCAAAGTGTGTGACGAACAGAAAATCTGTTTTTTTAAATGTATTACAGTCATCAGTCTTATGTTACATGTGATACCATTAGTGTGAAAGACTTTTTTCTTCGTTCTAATATAATGACAAAATAATAATACTTAAGAGATGTAAGTAGTTACAGCAAATACAGAAAATTCGAGAATATATATAAGATTACGACATACGTATATAAACAATGTTTATCTTTTTAAGTATTCTGAAAGCAATGAGTTCCATTGTAAGTATCGTTAGTTCATGTGCCAATAAGTGGTGCTTATGAATAATGTGTACAACCTAGTTGAGGTTCCATTTTTCAGTTGACGTTTACATAAACATTATTACTAAGCATATAAAATATTACTGACAAAGTAAGACAAAGAAATATTGTATTGTCTAGGGCAATATTCCTAAAACAATTTGTACATACACGCATAAATAGACTCGAATTGAACGTTACAATACAATATATAGTCACCATTTTCCATCTATCATTTTGAAGAGGGAGAAGAATTTGTTTATTTTCGTACGCAAAACGATTAATCAAAGTACTTTAAGTCCATTTATCCCCGGTCTTCATTTTCATTGAGACAAACAAAACAGTTTACATACAATTGAATTAATTTAAGTAATACGAGTGCATTTCACATTCATTTAATTTTACTTTTCATATTAAATATCTAGTGTGCTCGCTTTAGCAAATACAGAGATTTACCATACTCAAAATTACAGATGTAGAAGAACCAGTTGTTACAAAAAATATTTTCAATTAAGTGGATTGATCAATTTATGTATTTTGACTTGGTAATTGTTATTTGGAAGTCAGTGCCCTCAAATATACTGACATCTAGTTGCTCCACTTTTAAATTCAGTTCGCCCACAGGGTTGCGAAGGCCCGATGCCAGTCGCTCCGTGGATAAACTGATATTCAGATAAAACCGGTTGATCTAGTAGCTGACCCCAAATAATCTGGGGATTAATAAAAGGTATGAAAATGATGATGATGAGATATTGACTGCCTCTGTGGCGCAGTGGTAAGGTATGTGACTGCTGTGCTTGAGGTCTCAGGTTCGGTTCCCGGGTTGGATCCTATTTTTGTATGATCTGCAAATATTTGTTTCGGAGTTTGGGTGTTTTCTATGTATGTATGTAATTACAAAAAAAAACGTATAAAAGTATTTAAAACAGTTGTCTAGTATCCATAACACAAGCTTTGCTTAGCTTGAGTCTAAATAGCGTTGTGTGTAAGATGTCCTAAATATCAAAAGAAAAGAAATATGTTCAGCAGCCAGCGACCTTCCACTGTTGAACGGAGGCTTTCCCCAAGGAGCGTCAAATAACGGTCTCAGTCAGTCCGCATCCATCCGTTCCTCCTATAGTGGATCGTAACCATTTAATTAATTACTTATACGTTTTACGAAAATTTATCTTACATGTTATTTTATATAACCATACAATATTACCTTTTTTGTATATGCTTATATAAATATTGCCCCTTTGCCTTGATAGCATGAAATAACAACATTTGATCCAAATTAAATTATGTTAATAAAACGAATATTTTTATGTCATACTTTTGAGCAGTATTTAACAGCTATGATTCATTTAAAAGGCGTATAATTTATTCAAGGTTAGAAAACAGCAGGCAAAGGGAGCTGATTGAGACCCGAGCGCCGTAGTGCGGGTCGGATGCGGCAGCGGTGCGAACCTGATGGGGGCGTATTTAATTGGGTTTGTTTCGAGATCGGTTTCCTTGGAGCAATGTCGCCTGTCTCCCCGCCTTACTAATATTAATACGCTGAGAGTGGCCCGAGAAGAGCAATCATAAATCCCGCCCGCTGAGAGTAAATTACAACATTAGAATGTTTAATTTTATAGTCGAGGAGTCTTCTTCTTTATCCTTTTAATATTATAAACGCGAAAGTTTGTATGGATGGACGTGTCTTACTCTTTCACGTTAAAAATGCTCAACGGTTTTGGATGAAACTTTACAGTAATATAGTATATATATTAGAATAACACATAGGCTACTATTTGCCGCAATAACCGAAAAATACGCGGGCGGAGCCGCGGCCATAAACTAGTAGTTTAATAAGGCAGTCTGATCGATCACTATTGCACTACATGATACTTTCGTAGCATGTAGCCGAATAGTGGCGGTATTTTTGATATTATTGACCGATTAAAGATATATGTTTTTGAAAACTTATGGATAGGAGTATTACTCCAGCCTTATTTGTTTTTACACAATTTACAAAAGTTTAAATTTGCTATAGTAGAGACTGTGATTAGGCAAACGTTGTGTTCGGCGCCCTGCCACACGATGTATCGAAGATTTGAAGAGGCTGGTAGCGGATGGATGTGACCTGCCTATGGAAAAAAATTGTTAGTGCTTCTTTGTGGAGACTTTCGTTCTGCAGAAAATAGCGACAACTTGTATGAACATTTTTTTAAAATATAGGGGCAAACGAGCAAACTTGCCACTTCATTTCTAGTGACTTCCACTGCCACTGAATGCTTGCAAATCTGTGATTACAAGACTTATTATAACTGTATTTTAATTTTATTTTAACACATTCACAGAACGTCATCTAGTCCCAAACCAAGCTGCTTATATCAGTTGTCTAGTATCCGTAATAAAAGCTTTTCTTATGGATACTAGACAACTGATATAAATACATACAAACAGACTATTAAACCATCAATTTCTGTCTCGTAGTTTTGTTTCTAAATTTACGATTAGTATACTTATATCCCTTGAAATGTATCGTTACCATTGCAACTTGCTTATTTGGTTGTAACTTAAATATGCTTGCTCTAGTATCAATCAACACTTATTACAGTACTATTAAAAATGGTATCATAACTTTTTAGACGAATATATTCTGTATTTTATAAAGCTAGTCTAGCTTTTGTTCACAGGTTTACATGCCGGAAAGTCATAATGTCATTCCTTGGGGAAAAAATGTATGTGGTAGCTACCTTGTATTCTTACCCGTATTTCTGGTTTCGTATATGTATTTCACGATGATTGGGTAAAAGGTACTATAGCAATATACAATACAAACAAAGAAACATTGTTTTTTGTACATAACAAGGTAAAATGACATAAACGAAAAACAACTTGTTCAGCTTTGTAATATCATTATATTATGAGTACAGGCCTAGGGCAAAAATTTTACTTTCTTCGTTACAGAATATGAAATTACGAAAAGAAAAAAATCCTTTACTGCACAATGTTCTGTTGTTCAAGTTAGCTCAAGTACAAATATGCGCGTTCTTTGATTAGTCAGAAATTTTCTTGTAATAAACTTAATGTACTACTAAAAATTAAAATCATTAACATAATTATACCAAATTTTTCGTTTCAGTTCTCGAACTCAAAAATATTTGTGATTAATTACTTTTACCTTTAAAGGACTATATTCAATGCACCTGCACTGTTTCTGCAAGTTGATTGAAACTGTATCATAGTAGCAAAATTTTTCAGCTAACATGGGAATAGTGTTTCACAGGCGTGGTTTCGACAATTCTACGCAACACATAGTAACAAGAAAGTATAAATTAAATAACTTTAAAGACAAATGTCTTTAAAGTTATTTAATTATACTTTATTCCGTATATTTATAAACTCGAAAACTCCAACAACGTATATATTATGTGTGTAATCAAAATAATTATTGCCACTAATGGATATATACATCAGGATTAAGCGAGTAACTGTAGCTGACGGATGGCTTCGTTATTGTATTTGTTATCAGATCATATTAGTCTCCGTAAGTGTGAACTTCGACGTACAAAGTACTTCTACTCTACTAAAACTTATGGATTTATAACGCACCAAATAAATATATTACTTGCCTACATATTAAGTGTGAAGTGTTTTAGGTCTCATTAAATCGTGAATCAAATAGTGTTGTTAATATCGACTAATAAGTAACGAATGTTCTAGAAACTGAAAAGATTATAATAGGAAGAAAATAACTCTCACGTATCTGCCGAGATATTCCCAAAATAAATCATTTATTCAATCAAATACGCAACTTGTTCAATCTGCAATGGCTATTAATAAGCTATTCACTACAAACGCAGATATATTTGCCAACCTCTCTGGAGAAATATGTTAGCGAGATATTATGTTAATCAGGCACTCGTGTTATATTTGAATCCTGCCTGTAGAAAATGGGAATGTTTGAGGAAAGATTCTTCGATAAACTATTGATAGTCCTACCTTTTATATATGTGGATATATAATATGGCGGTGATTCTTTACTGTTTGTAGATTATAGTAGATATTTAGGCACATGGTTTTTGTAGGCTGGTCACATAAAGTGAAAATATCTGTTGTTCGAATGAAAGATAAAGAAGAATGACGAAAATAAGCCCATTAAAATTTAGAATTTATTGTTAATTGATTTTATTGTCCCGTGTCCTTCAAACTAAATGCTATTCAAAACACTAGTATCAGTATGTACAAATATATAAGTAATAATAAAGAGAGTTCAAATACAAACCAAATAACGCTTTGAAATAGGGTACTATTCTATCGCATTCTCCGCTGGAGAATGCTGCGAGAAATTAGTTGCTCCAGTACCGGCTGCAAGTTTCCATCGTCGTTCCATACGGCGAAATTTTCATTCCAATCTTTGTAATATTAATTTTAAGAAAACATTGGTTTTAATTGCATTTTTTAGACTAAGAAATACAGTTTTTATAGAATTAAAGAAGCTTATTGATTTTCATAAGTAATTAAATATATAATAATAATAATATACTCATGTATAATAATAACTACCTTAGTGATGCAGTGGTAGCGTATGCGACTGCTATGCTAGAGGTCTCGGGTTCGATTCCTGAGTCGGACCAAATGTTTGTATGATCTGCAAATATTTGTTTCGGAGTTTGGGTGTATTAATATCAGTTGTCTCTGCTTCGTTTGGAACTAGATGACGTTGTGTGTTAAAATGTCCGAAAATATTTATTTATTTATTCATTTAAATAACAAATAGTCCATTAAACTGTGTCTACAAATCGTGACCATCCTTTTCATTTATACATTGTTATGAAAGTCTGCGGGAAACAAAGCTGTGTTACTGTTTTGATTTTTGAATTAACTTAAAATATCAGCAAGTGTTGACTTAAAAGATTGGAAAGATCTTGTTTTTTATTTCTTTTCTTTTTAAATGACATTTGCCGCACTTGAAATCGTGTCAAGGTGAACTTTACAAATGTATATGAAACGGACCAAAAGAACAGCCTGATTAAGAATAAAAAATTATGGATCACACAAGTGTAATTGCAAGGATGCACCACAACAATGAACGTGGTAGAAAGCGGTAAAGTCGCCTATACCACAACACCATATGTGCATCTTTAATTTGACGGCATATTTAGTTATTCACGAACGACTACAGAATATAGTTAGTGTACATTACTTAGATATATTTTTACCTGGAACTCACTACCAGCGCACGTGCTACCCTCCGTCTATGATCCCGGGTTCTTCAAGCGGAGCGTGAAAAGCATTTCACTTGGCCGCCATAGTACAAGTCACCGCAATTGTCCGCATTCACAATAAGGATGGTGACCACCACTCTTGGACTTTTTTTTTTATATTTAAGCTGCCAAAATGACTCTGCCCTGCCTAATGGAAAGCATGAGCAGAATCCAAGAGTGGTGGTCACCATCCTCAATGCGAAAAAGAACAATGCAGCATGGTGACCCACACTATGGCGTCCTGGGGGGAAGGGGGATGGTGAGGGGGATAGGGGGCGTTGGATTGAGGTATGGGCCTCCGGTATCCTCACTCACTCGATGAAACACAGCGTAAGCGCTGTTTCACACCGGTTTTCTGTGAGGTCGTGGTATCACTCCGGTCGAGCCGGCCCATTCATGCTGAAGCGTGGCTCTCCCACGGTATAAAATGTGTAATGGATGCTACTCTCGCTTTCTATTAGGCTGAGTGGAGTCACTTTAGCAAATACCTTTAAAAATACGGTTAAACTACTGAAATTCACTCCCTTAGACACTCACTACCCACATACTTAGCGTTTTAACTTAGACTAAAAATAGGTTATTCATACATATACACGACAAACACGCTTATCTACATTTTACGCTTTAAAAACAACGGATTGTAAAACAATTAAAGGGTGTAATGGGATCCAGTAAAGTAATATCGTATAGTTTATTGATTTAGTGTACAGTTCTATGGCGAAATCTCCCACTTGAGATAATTCAGATTGCGTCAACATATGGGGCTATTCTAAGGCGCCCTTTACATTAGTGATTTAAGTGGAGATTAGGCTGCTACTTATTTACTTTGTCTTAAAAGGTGAATGACGTAAATACACATAGAATAATAGTAAATAGTAACTGTATCTACTTCTTCTATTATAAAGGTGCAGAGAGTTTCTGTAGTATTTTTTTTATTGCCTTATGTAGTATTTTCGTAATGTCTGTATCGCTTCTGATGTACTCGTGTGGAGTAATACTTTTTTTATGATAAAAGGATCCTAGGCTCCCATTTTTTATGTAATGACCTGCCAAAGTGTCTCTACTCTGCCTGATGGAAATCATGAGAAGAATTCAAGAGTAGTGGTCACCATACTCTTTGTGAATGCAGACATTGCAATAGTGTAGCATGGTGACCCACACCATAGCGACATAGTGATGCTTCTCCTCACCGGTCTCGCACTCGCTAATGAAACACGACATCACGAATTCTGTCATTACAAGCTTTTATTTATATTCACCTGTCCCGATGTTTGTCTGTAATCAAATCTTGCAAGTTAAATTTGATTCATTTCCCGATTTCCATAACTATATATTTACATACAAAAATTGAAGTAAAACAGTGAAATTACTACAATTTTGTTTAACAATTAGTAACAATACGATTTGAAATTGCGTAGCTTAGTTTCAAATGCAGGCCCATTCGGCGAATAGAGCTTAACAACAGATAATCCGGCTTTTAGTTGGACGACTGACCTGTACATACATATATTATAGTTGACATCCGCGTTGTTTTGCCGTCGCTCCCGGCCGGGCTTGGGTCTGCTTCCCGTTTAAACTTTGACATATGAATAAGAGGAAAATTTTAATAAGTATTAGGAAAATGTAATCTTATAATACTGAATAGCATGTTGTATGTTTCAGTGGAGTTGGAATGATATTTCGTAAATGTTAGAATAGAAACTTTCGTGTGGCATTCATGTTTATAAAGACTTAGTGGTACAATTAGTTATTTAACCACATAAATAAAGGACCTCATAGGGTCTGAAGGAATAATTATTATAATCTCACATAAAGCGGTCAGATTTCAAATCAAGTATATCTTGCACTATAGTATACTAAAATACATACGTATAATAGCCGAATTATCCAAAAGACAAAAAAAATTATAGCGGTCGATACATATTTATTAGTCTTGAGTGGTAATCGAAACCTGGACTTATGTTTAGTAGTCAGTATCGATAAACACCTTGAGCGATGAAATAAGCCGGGTATGTCTGAAAAACAGGTACTAAAAACCACGCTGGTTTCATCACGAACGGGGCTGTTGGACCGGGATGGTACAACCCTCTCACAGAAGATCAACTTTAAATTACAGCGTTTGTGGTGTCGTGTTTCGTTGGCGAGTGGGAGACTTGAGGCCCAATAATGTAGCAGCATTAAAATAAGCTGCCATAGTCTGGTTAATATGCTGAATTATTGCATTGTCAACATCAATAAAAACTATGCCATGACTACACTCTTGGATTCTGCTCATGGTTTCCATTAGGCAGAGTAGAGTCACTTTGGCGATCTTATATGCCATAAATACTGTTACAACCTGTCATTTTTTAACGTTTTTTCATAGTGTTTTCTTATTTTCGCGCCAATATATTGTAAAATATCTTGTGATATTAAAATGGAGTGGGACGATGAAGAGAATCGAATCGCTGTGATTGAATTACATAAAGTAGGTATGGAGCCAAATACAATTTTTAAAATCCTCCATACGCTTGGAATTACTCAAATATTAGTGTAACCTCGTCTGTTTATGACAGAAAAAGATCTGGCCGTCTACGTAGTGTTTGTATGAAAAAGGCGATCAAAGCTGTAAGGGAAATAATTTGGAGAAATCCTGTCCGAAAGCAAAATATTTTATCTCGGGAGATGAAAATAGCACCTGGAACTATGTCACGTATTTTATCTAACAAAATGATCGTATTTATGCTGAAGGCTCTAAAGAAACTTCACAATTAGTCAACAGAGTACAACGTGGGCATTATCCGACTTCAGTAATGGTTTGGTGTGTGAGTGTGTTAGCTATGAACGAGTGACTTAGAGCAAAATTCTTGTGAAAAAGGTATCAAAACATCGGCACAAGTGTATCAAGATACCATTCATGAGAAGGTAGTTAAGCCCCTTAACAACACCATATTCAATAACCAATAATGGTCCTTTTAGCAAGACTCGGCGCCGTATCATAAAGCTTTATTATTATAAATTTTGACAAAATAATCAAATTCTGTTAAAATGTAACCAATAAAATCACAAGCCTCCAGTCACTTTTTATAAACTTGTCATTTTGTCAGAAAACAAAATTTTCAAATGAATACCTCATTGAAATGGATATAATAAATCTAAGAATCTGATACAAAAAAATGTTCACAAAGCGCTGTCAATACTCTCTTAAGATTAAATATAATTAAATGCTAAAATAAAGGCATTTCTTTACTGATTTTAATTAAAAGAAAAACTTATTTTTAATTACAATTCGTGTACTTGCGTCTTGTTAGTATAATTATTTAATTTTCTTTTACTGAATATTTAAAGACATGCTCAAGAATGACATACTTATTATGTTTAACTTTTATAACAACAACAAGAAACAAACAAAACAAACTAACGAACAAACTAAAAAAAAACATTTGTCGAATTCATTTCTTATTGTACGTGCTGATAAGTCACAGAAAAGTGTACTTACTGATCAAACATGCCCGTTTTCATCCATTTGTACATTTTACTAATGCTCGTCTAATTTAGGGTCCGGTTATGTTTTAATCTAGAGTCTGGGGGCATTCAAAAGTTCACTGGTTTAAATATAGGCTTTAATAGAAAGGAAAAGGATTAACTATATATCTACACAAGCAATTTACCGTGGCTCAGGCCGTAATCATCGCGATAAAGAATTGTCTATGTCTTTCCTCAAGAATCAAAAAGTCTCCATGCTAAATTTCATTGAATTCTATACAGCAGTTTTACCGCATTTTAAGCATAATATACAGACAGTTATTTTCTTATAGTTTGATATATTTTGGAATCATCTTGATTCTAAAATATATCAAACTATAATAAATCTCGATTCATTTCAAAATAGATGAATTACCTGCAACCGTATAAAAAGACAAAAATGTAGGTTAAACGAAAAAGGTATAAACTTGCGTATAAGTCCAATTTGTCACCGGAAGGTAAGTTATATTTGGTTCGGAAATTGCGGCGATGTAGTGTCATGTGTGACTCGCACGTCAAGTCGTCGTCGCGTCGTGTGGCGTCACGGCATCACACTCCTTCCCGTCATTGATTATACCGCACTAGATACAACATTTACAATATGTCGTCACGCTTGTCTCTAATATTAATTTTGGTTTCCGTTAAATATATTCGGTTTCTTTTTTTATAAACATCTGTTAATCGTTTCAGTGAGAGCGGAGTGATTCTCATAGCTTTAAAGCTTTTAACTTTCTATTATTAATTAAGTATACTTTGGGATATATTTCAACTAAGATTTTATAAGAAGTATATGTATTTTTGAAAATGAAATCTTCCGCCACTCATGAATTCAGGCGGTTGATGCGGATTATTCGTTTTAGATGAAGGGACTTACTTTCTATTCTTTCATTGTGGTCACTCCAAACAGAATCCTCATGGGGCTTTATTAAAATCTAAACTATATTACAACTCAACAGACTAGTTTTTTCGTGGCTAAGTAGGTAATATTTTTGTGCAAGTATTAATTGGCTTATTCATTAAAAACCAAATTTCTGTACAGATTTTTTAATTTTATGTTTATTCATTTACCATGCATCGATGTCAATTAACTAATCCAAATACATTATGGCCAAATATTGTCTTCCTAGGAATCGAGCTTCGAGATCAGGGTTCCCTCTTGTCTTTTCATTATATAAAATTTCCTTTCTCCTTCAGCCTTTCTCCTGGAAAATAAGTATTACTCCATTAATGTGTTTACCAAAATGTATGCAACTAAATGTATGGTATTTTATGTAATAATAATAAAAAAATAGTTCACATTATATTAAACTATGACATGCCTCAATATGATGTTAACTTTGCTTGAGTTTTATTTTATTTTTCGTACATTTTCCACTTTGTCATGTAGGTATGACAAAGTGGAAAATATAATTAATTTGCTTTGATTATTATGTTATATTAATATTTTTCATTTTATGTTTATATATTTTTATATAATTTTGAATTCTTATACATTTAAACCTAATTACATACTTGTGTATAGAAAAATTAATCATGCCCGTTAATAGACAAAAAATAAATAAATTCCTTATAGAATTAAACTCACTGGTACTAATTGAATTAAATACTTAAAGTTATACACTTTTAGTACTTTCTGTTTCCTACAGACAGTTATATAAACTACCGAAAACTCACGATAAGACAGCTATTCATTTTGCACACGGCCCTAGCTCAATACAAACACGCATACTCTACATCATCCCTTAGTAGCGGCGAAAATAAAGGATATATTCAGCCCTACTTTGTAGAACAGTCTTTGCACATAGATTTACGCTGTTTCTCAGCCCTTTTCTATATAATCTGCTTCTTCTTCTTTCTTCATTCTTCTATAAAATCGCCCCTAATTGAATGAATTAGACTTACTTACTTAAAAACATTAAACTGTGAGGACACCGAATCCTTCCTGGTTGCAACTTAATTAGTATTTACATTCACCCTGCTCATACTTCAACCTAAGTACTGTAAACAATTATACCATCTCCACATATTCCCTTTTTTAATTTAAGATATTATTAGCATGAATGAATAGCTATCTTCTGAGTCACAGTCTCAACTAGTTCAGCAGGTACAAATGCTTTCCTAAACATAGCCTTAAATATAGTAAGTATAAATATTAACTGTTTGTAAATAAATTTTAATTGAGACACCTTAGTTTTAAATAAGTGAAGTAAATGTTGTTTAATAATTTTTATGTGTTTATTGTATTATGGTCCAAGATCCCTGTCACCACAGAGGTATGTCATTTTAGGAAAGATGCAATTTTTAGGATCAGTAGTCTAACACATACTCAGATGGATAATGGATTCTCGCTAAGCTAAAAGCGGGGCCGTTTTACAGATACTACTTTTTTTCTACCTTTGATACCCAAAGGTGGAAAAAAACCATACTAACTTATATCATTTTAGGGAGGCTGAATATTATATATATCATTATGTATAACATTTTAAATTTATTCCAGTGAACCAGACTAATCTGACGGCCAAACGCACTCCCAGCCTCGCTTAAAGTCCCTCTCTGTTCTATAGCGGCAGACTTACGCTTCATGTGTATTGCTATATAAGTACCATGGGAGAGCCACGCTTCAGCATAAATAAGTCGGCTCGACCGGAGTGATACCAAACAGAAAACCGGTGTGAAATAGCGCTTGCGCTGTGTTTCACCGAGTGAGTGAGGATACTGGAGGTCCCATAAACACACTTTTGTCGTAAAATAAAGTGGAAACTATTTTAAAATAAATATTGGTATACGACTTTTGTCGTGTAATAAAGTGGAAGTTATTTATTAAAAAGAAATGTCACAGAATTCTGAAATAATTATGCCTAAATTATTATTATTGAAGTTGGTAAATTACTGAAAATTTAAATTTCATTGATTATAGAAATACTTAATAATAGCTCGGAGTTCGGAAGTTGGGGTCTTAGTCCCCGTACCTCGGAGAAAATGTAAAGCCGGTGCCTGACCTAACTGACCGTAATTGGCTAGGAGAACATCATCATCATTGCCAGACTTAAGTCTAGAAAACTATTATACCTTTATATTATATATACCAGTCATATACTTACATAACTATTCAAAAAATATATTTATTTTTATTATGATTCTTAAACATTAACATAATTACAAAATTGTATCTACAAGAAAACTGTTTTTGAGTTTCAAAATACGTGGTAACAAAAAGTGATGATGAAAAAGTGGTGAGTACAATTAACAATTTAATCGAAAACACGTTTTGCTTTGAGACTAACTCAGCTATTTAATATTATGAAAAAAACTTAGTTAGCTTTCAATCAAAATAAAGACATTTTTGTATCTTAATAATTCTATCATCTATAACTTTTGACATTGTTCTTTTTCAACGAAAATCAGAAATAAAATAACGAATCTGCATGCAAACAATATTGGACTGTCAATCAAATAAAAATGTCACATGTCGCATTGTTTTCGATGTTGTCGCATTTTGCGTACCACACTTCGTTTATTACTTTTAAATATTACCGTTAATTCCGAAAATTATGTTAATGATAGTAAAATAAAACCTGAAAATTGCAGGTGCTTTCCGGAAAGTGCTACGGTAAAATTTATACTATTAATGTACGTAGTTTTTGCTCACTCGACTAAAATTACCATGTGAAATTGCATCTCCGCATAAATATTTTTTTTATTAATTCATATTTATAGAAATAGTATAAACACGAGTATTATATGTGGTTAGTATAGTAAAATTAACGTAGACGATAGAATATAAATAGGCATCATGACTTAAATCGGGATAAATAGAACGCTAAGCTACGTAACTATATAATGTTTTAATTAAATGTATTATTTTAATTTAATTAGGATGTTTCTAACGACCAAATTACAGAAATAGTACAATTAAATACCTTATCACAAAAAGCAATCTCTTTTATTACGAGATGGCACCAATGGCAGACATGAGAACTATTCGGGATGCGTTCAAAAACTGTAAATTATGTTTATGATATTCCAACAATTACGATAAGATACCCACCAAGCCACTTATGCAATTGCATTTTGCTGCGAAGAGAACACATTTCAGTCATAAATGTCTACTTCTTTAATATATACATGACGGCCCTTCTAGTGACCACAATTATTGCGGACTTGAGATCAGCACTAAAACCAATAAAAAAGGGTTGTTATTGTAGAACGAAGTAAAGTAAAAAAACCAGTAATACCATACCACATATTTGCTTATTTTTATCTCTTCATAGCCGATGTTAATTTATTTCTCAGTTCCAATTTTGATGTTGGAAACAAATAAAACTTATACTAACCAATTTTCCCAATGTTTCCACACTTTATAATGTATTATTATAAAGTGTACGTAGATTATATGGTCACACGAACTGTGACCTATTTCTTGGTTATCAGGTGATACGTATTTTTATTGCAATTTTCAACGTTTTTACTTATAAATACTGAATAACGTTCGTTTAGAATTCTATGAAAATAAAGCTATTAAAAAAAGAGATAATGCCCGCGTTAAGAATAAATCCCGTGTCGTAGGGGATTTTGCAAACATACATTTAACGGACACAAACAACACCCAGACTCAGAACAGCAATTTGTGGGTCACAGAAAGTGTTGACCTATGTGGGGTTTGAACCCACAACACTCAGTGCAGTAGATAGGGGTGCGTTTATTGCTTAAACCACTTTTTTTACATGTTGTAACCTCCTCGGGCCTTCACCCCACAGGGGTTTGCGGCGAATAAAACTCGGCGGGGCGGTGTGTCAGAATCGAACCGACTAAAACCACACGGTGTGCCACTCTGCGCCTGAGATGGGAGAGATCCGGGAACCGCTTTTCTATGCCATCCGGACCACTCCCAGCACTTGCCCACAAATCTCACGGGGATGTCCCGGGCAAGGCGCACGCCGCCTCGGTCGACACCGTGCGGTATTTGCGTATGGCTCTGACTGCCAATACCCTCTGAAGATTGCTTAAACCACTAGGCCAACCGTGCAGTCGTAAATAGATGACACATGACTGTCCGCAATCAGTTCACATCTCTGACATATCACCGGTTTAATTGGTGAGTGGAGATTTGTGACCAAAGTCAATGACACTACTAAGTACCACATAATTTTAGGTGATAGAACAAAATGTCAATAGGAAATGAAAAATTATATTTGTTAAGTATATGTTCATTAACCATGTTTGAAATTGGAGGTTCCTTAACTTTTAAACTCTAAAATCAATAGTTATAGACATTATCGATTTTAAGGAAGATTTACTTTTGATTAGTCCTGTTGCTCAAAGTGTTTACCCAAAATTGAATTAAGAAATTATGGTATCACCGAGTGAATCATGCTGTGGAGTTCTTAACCAAACTAATTCAACTTCCTCTAAGGCCGATAGATACCGAAAGCAATTGCTTTCAAGTACATTTATATTTTTCTAACGATTCTCAAGTAACAGTAGTGTTTCTTGGCTCAGTACTTGCTATTTTTCTTTCCGCTACGTTTATTACGACAATTTCTCAGAGACAATAAATGTTACTTCCATGTTACAAACATTAACGCAAAGGTAGCAACCTATTCTAAAAGTTTTTGAGCAAGTCGAAAGATAGCTAAGATTAGCTTTATTTTATGATTGGAGCAATAAATAGTCGGGTTACCTTATAGAGAGTGACTACTGTCGTTCATTAATTTACAACTAAGGAGTAATAATATAAAATTTATATAAGGATGCTGATACCTCATAAAAGCTATCAGTGAAATGATATACCAAAATTGAACCAACAAAAGTTGAATGGTCTTCCATCTGATGGATCAATTGCAAAGAATTTGGGCACATTCCACGAAAGTATCTGTAAATACGGCCGCTTCTAGATTACCAGGTGGCCTCCACTGTCACCCTTAATCAAACGTTCATGAAGGTAACCATGATCAATAATCACAATCAGGTGCATGGGGTTTTTTCTGTTAGACAAGAGTATATACTTCTCCTCTCCGCCATTCTTTTTGACATATCTTTGGTCTACATTAGTAACTTGTCAAAGGAGCCACATTTCCATTTATACCTGCTTCTGAATGTGAAAAAAAA
>PKRV01000835.1:1632705-1677421 GCA_003709505.1 Hyphantria cunea | reverse complement strand
TATATATATATATATATATATATATATATATATGTTTTTACTATATAAGAAGTAACTTAATTTAAATAATATATATTATATACGCACAAAAACAAATACGAATCGCAAACAAATTTTCCAACCCAATGGCGCCGTCCACCGTACAATTACTCTTCAAACAAATGGTGTAGCGTAGGATGGAAAAGTCAATTAGGCACAAGACTCGATTAAACTGTAGTATTTAGTTAAATGCCCAGCAAGAACTAAAGTGCGAGCACTTAAACTTTAAGTTAATCTATTACATTACTTGACCCTTCCGAGGAATCCTCTCTTACGTCTATATGTTTTAGCTCGAGATAATACTAAGCGAGCGACTGGGACTTTATATCTTTCGTATTGTCATGTTAAAACGTTATACTGGGCAACTGATTAATTCTGCTACATTAGGCATAAATTACTATGTACAGAACGTCATAGCGAAAATTCCCTATTAGAAATGTTTACAGGGTTGTCCGCAACCAATTTCAATGTATAGTTAATAGAAATTTATTATGAATATTTATTTAGAAATTTGTGACTTAAAAGGAAAATTTTCCTTTTGGTCTTAAACAACTATACAGGGCGCTTATAGTCTAGTCATACTCGGTGATTAGCAATTATCACCGAGAGTAAGCAACAACGGCGGGGTCAGTACCTGGATGGGTGACCGCTAGTGGCATGTTACCATGAGCGTCTTCGTGATTCGGAGGTCACGTTAAGCAGTCGGTCCCGGTTGTTATCATAGGCTAACAGTCGTGAAGCTTAGTTGGAGGCCTTCGGGCGGCTTAAAAACATCCAACGGCAAGATTACGTGCCACAACGTAGTCTTGTCAGTCCTCAACCCGCATTTGGCCAGCGTGGGGACATATGGCCTTAACCTTCTCCTGACAGGAGACCCGAGCCCAGCAGTGGGACATTATGGGTTGATGATGATGATGATGATGATGATGAACAGTTATTCTTTCTGTCTGCCTATTTGCCTTTTTTTAGGTCCGTCAAAACCTTTGTTCATAGGATTACGTTTACAGTTCAAATAATTATGTAGGTGATTCATTAAATTAGTTTATTTCTCCTACTTAAAGACAAATATGGGTATAAGGTCATAGAAAAAAGTTAAAATGAATCGAATGAATAAAACGAATAGGTTAGGAATACATTTCTTTTTTATTTTATTTTATGTGAGTGAATCCAGTTTTCGGTACCGCAAAATATTTATTTATGATTTATTCTTAAATTAATGTGTTTCGAACGTGAATTAAATTTAATTTGAATCTCATGTGGCTTCTTTCAAATTAGGCAAATTAATAGTTGCTAATACTAATCTGTACGTTTCACAACATACTGTATATTTTAAATCATATTATGTGACATGCAACTAAGCAAACAGATCACATTGAAGAGCACGACACGGCTCTTAATAACTTTCTTATTATTTTAAACATAGAAGTTAGACTGAATGGAATAAATAAAATGATGTTATTTTGTTATTCTGCAATACTCATCAATAAATATGAGTAAACACTCTCAAATAAACTTGCAAGCCGAAGAGTGATCATAAAGTAAGAGTGCTTTATATTGAACCACTTTAGTCGTCAAAAATGAACGGTGAAATCTTGAATTCCGGAACGAACTTAGATAGAACGTACCAGGAGGAAAACGAGCTTATAACTCCTTCGAGTAAAATGCATTTCTTGATATCAGTTATTTTTGAGGAACACCAATAAAAGGTTCGATAAAAGTGAAACATCGCAAGAAAAGAAAATGAAACTGAAAGCTTTTGGTCCAGATGCGGTTTCTAATATCTTCGATGTGAGTATTTGCGCTTTTTTAAGGATCTGGTTTGCGCTGAATAAAATCCTTTCATTGCTTCATCATATTGTACATATACCCAGTAAAGATTTTCTGAAATAAAAACTATTTTTTCCAAATATAAAGTATCTGTTACATAATACTAATGTTTTTTAAAATATCAGTATGCTTAGTGAATTTCATAAATCACATTAAAGTAAATTAACACTTCGAACAATTTAAGTAATATCTTCAAATTATCTGGGCACACTAAAATGAATTAAGAAGAAGTACCAAACTTTTGAAAAAGTTTAATTTTTTTTCTATAAAAAGGTGAGGGTAAAGGAGTAAAATATTATAAATGTTCTTTTGTTTGTATAATGATCACATTACAACATTGCTATGATCTTGCAATATGATTGTGCCGTTAAAAAAATTAACGGGAATTCAGCTTTATTAATCGTTGTTAACAGAACATTATATACTGTGTGTAGCCATTAAGATTAGTCTTGAAATTGAAAGCTTGAAAATGATGGTTTCTTTCGATGCGTTTATTTATTTGACTGCCTCGGTGGCGTAGTGGTAGCTACCACTGCGTCCATAAGGTCTCGGGTTCGAATCCTGGGTCGGACCAAATGTTTGTATGATCTGCAAATATTTGTTTCGGAGTTTGGGTGTTTTCTATGTATAATATGTATGTATTTACAAAAAGAAAGTATTTATGTATTAATATCAGTAATCTAGTATCCATAATACAAGCTCTGCTTAGTTTGGGACTAGAGTTGTGTGTTAGATGTCCGAAATATTTATTTATTTTAATTGCCTTCCTTTTCAGGTGGTTTTCATGAATCTTATGAATAGTTTAATCTATGATTTTTCTTTTATAAAACTTGCCTGTGATTGCTTCCGTATGTCAATACTTTACTCAGTGTATGACTTTCATATGACAGCATATCAAAAATTATGGGAAGGTTTCTAACACAAATATTAATTTCAATGAGCACTACGCGTCGTCGGTCGATTTCAACATATTGATTTGATGGAATGTTTTTAACTAAGTCTGTCATTATTATTAACACTTTGTGTATGAATTAATCATATATATATTTAGTACATTACATTTTTTAAATTAAACAGGTTAAAATTGAAATATAATACATGATTAGTTGAAATATATTATAACATTGCTCAAAGGAAGGCCTAATTATTAAATATAATTTGCATATTAAAAACGAATAAACTGCAATTATTGGTATATGTAAATATAAAAGTATGGCGTACAGTACCGAAGGTTTCAGAATACAGATAATATTTACTTTGACACACACAAATATTTGCTTTATGGGAAATCTGAAAGCACAAAGTTGACAAAGAAAATTTCGTATACTTATTTTACCAATATAAGCTTATCTTTATGATGTTAATAGAGACAACCCTAATGTTCAGGCTTCTCTATGAAAATTTCCAGAATCAATAAATCTTGACACTTTAATGAATACAAGAAGTTCTCTCATGAAGTCCGTTTATAACAGAGCGAGGATATTAATATATATCTTGTCACTAATTTTATGTTAGCTATAAATACCAATAACATTAATAAGTCGGCGAGGACGCCGTTATAATGAATATCATAAGTAAATACGTCTCCTTAGTTGCTGCCCACTTTTGGACATAGGCCAATTATTGCTAACTATATAAAATTGTATATTCAAGCAACAAAGTTTGGATTACATGGAATTGTGTATTAAGGTTATATACAAAGGAACTGTAAATAAAACAGTATTTAATTAAGTCAGTTTAATTCTTTGAAACATTTTTCACTCTTAAACTGAAGTGATAATATTAAATTCATATTGTGGGAAGTAAAAATACTCTAATGAGAACAAATTTGTGCGCCTAAGTTAGATAACGGATACATGTTCGATACTTTCTTAACAAGAGCGATAAAGTGAGGGAACACAGTCATAAAAATTATATGAAAATGTTTTAAGTCAAGAGTAGGAACAGTAAATGAACTTATAATATTTACTCATTAACATAATAGTGATACTACATAAATGAGAGAATAAGAAAGATAATTATAAGAAAATGAAGAATTTATAATGGATATTAAATTTAATTTCATGAAATCTATAGAATTTGAAATTGATGTTTGGTTAAGTGCAAAGTCTAATTTTGCGTCGGCTGGAAAGTTTCAGATATTTGCGTATAAAATTCCCGAAGGGGTTTGTTTTCGGTTGTGATCTCTTTTAACATGAACAAGAATAATTTATAACTGTTGTTAATAAATGTTTAAGAAAGTCTTACTTTAGCTGTAAAAGTGTTGTGGGTAGGTACAAACGTGGGATATTAGTTAACGGCTAGTCATGTCGCTGTCATCGTATGATGTATGTTATGTGCTAGCTGGTTCTATCATATATTTTCTATTTCTGTCACGACGCGGGTGGCGGTCGTACGGTAAAGCCAGCAATATTTTCGTTAAGGTACATAATCCGTATATTTTTTCGTTAGTGGAATGTGAGCACGGTCTGATAAATGTGCCTGCTAAACTGAGATAATGTACAACGCATTCAAAGGTTCGCTACATTCTCTCAAAGCGAATCTCCTGTGTGTACAAATGTCAACGTTTAAGCTTTACAAATTGTTTATGAATGTAAGGGTAGAATAATGCTAAGTAATTTGAATAGAATTTTATAGTATATCACTTTACATAATGTACTTTAGTACCTTTTCTATTACTTTTATATTGTACGTATCTGAAGTGTGCTTAAGTTTATCCATGAACTCTCTATGAAAAGTTTTAGTTAGTTTAAGTTTAGGTTGCATTGTGAATAGTGTAATTAAGCAGTTCGCAGCTAGAACTGAATAAATGTATGAATGTTTTAATTATCATTTCCTCTTGTTATTGCTTATTAAGTCAGTGAGTAAAACAGATATATATGAAGTTAATTAGGCGTCGCGTTGTCGTTTGTGACTGTGTAATGGATATGTAGGGGAAGGTTTATTTGAAGGTTTAGGTACTTACTGTTTTCACAATATATTTTAGTTTATTACCAGTGCATGCACATAGTGGATAATATTCTCTATATATATAAAAGAGGAAACTGATGATTTACTGACTGATCAACCAGTATACAGCAGAAATCGTTGAGTGCAGAAGCATAAATTTAGCACAAATATTCCTTATGTGTAGAAAGTGGACGCTAACAAGGATTTTTTAAAACTTACGGGTTTACATAAAGATACAAAATGGGGGTCGTTTATTTATTAAAAGCTTCGTTATTTTTTAGAGTAGTGTTTTCAAATTCACGATATAACTCATTGCTTTACATATTTATATGTATATTTTGAAATAAAAACAACAAGCAGTTAAAATTATTGTATCATTGCTACCGCTACTTGTGAACAAGGCGGGATACGGTGATCAGGTATGCAGAAATACCAGCCTTACTGAAATGCGTTGAACAACTTAAAAGTTACACAAATAAATATTGCAACCGTATGAAGTCGGGGCGAGTGGCTAGTGACCCCAGAATTTGAAATCCGAGATAACCATTATAAGTGTGAAGGTCAAACCATTTGTTTGTTTTTCTTATGCTGTAAGTAACTAACCACTTTACTCGCCATTAAGAGATTTTACACACAGATTGTCAAAGGTACGGAAAAGGGCAAAGGGTACCATTAAACCTGGCTTAACTCGTTTTTCCCACGGGTAATAGCTTGTCAAAAACAAAGCGAAATTTTGAATTGTCTAATTTTATTTAAGAACTTAAATTTTTTTATACGATTTTAATCAAACAACTATATTTTATGATATATTACTAGCTTATATCTTTACAACAACTAAAGCTGAAGCTATTATAAAAAAAGTAACATGAGTTACTCCTTATTCTATCAGCTATCTGCCAGTGAAAATCCCCGCAAAATCCGAATCGATCCAGCCGTTCTTATATTGGCCGAAACAAACTGACAAAACATACAATATTTTCGAAATTAATTTATTGATATTAGTACCTACCATATATACTTTCATATGCATCCAGTAAAAAGCTGTTAGTTTGTAATTGCAAACAGACACTACAATTTTAGGTATTTGTATAGATATTTATATAAAATATAGATTTCAAAAATATATATACATTACCAAGTATATAGTATTACCTCACAGGCAAACGAAAATTGCTGAGAAACCTATATTTTTGATATGATAGTATATTTCTTTCAGAGAAAAATGATATCACATCAAAAATATAGTATATTAAAAACGCAACTACATTACAGAAATATAAGGTACATTTTATTATATGTGTTATCATACTTATATTGTCATACTTACTTAACATACTTTCAGGATGTTAAATTACATTATTCATTTGACTAGTTTTAAGATTAAAGCTTCTGACTTAATTTTAATTGTCATTTTACACAAGGTATTTACATTAATTCAAAACTGAATGAATTCCTAGACAGTATAGACATCATTAACAGAGAAGATTTCAATAAAATAGCGTAGGTTTTAAAACGCAAAAGAAATATATATGTAAAACTAGTTTATGCCCGCGGCTCCGCCCGCGTATATGTCGGTTATCGCGGTAAATAGTAGCCTATGTGTTATTCTGATGTATCAGCTATATTACTGTAAAGTTTCATCCAAATCCGTTCAGTAGTTTTTGCTTGAAAAAGTAACAAACATCCCCACAAACTTTCACATTTATAATATTAGTAGGATAGTATAGTAAACTGTATCGACGTCAATTTGTAACTTAACGATGAATCAAACTGTGACCAGATGACATCCTAAACTTGAAAACGATTAAATTCACTCATAATTTAATAAAGTGACTTCAAAATATCAGCCTGATAGGTAGAGGGTGTTATGCAATTTGAAACATTTTATGTGTTTTACTTACGTACATAATATTCTACTGTCAATTTCCTTTTCTTCCTTTCCTTTCACTAAGACTTTTAAATTTGTTCTTTACTATACTAGTTTGTGACCGCGGTTGCATCCACGCATATGTTGGTTATCACTCGAAAAAACCATGTTCTTTTTTAGGGGTAGCCTTAAAGACTTCATCCGTGCAGTTTCCCTCGGTATACGGGGATATATATAGAAAATAATTATGTAATTATGATTATTTTGTATAATTATGTAGTTATAATTGTTATTTAGTATGTTATCATGAATAATCTTAAACAATTATGTAATTATGTGGTAATATTATTAGTTAGAATATTGCTATTACATCACAAAATCATAGCTCTTAATTTATTGAAAGACACGTATTTATCATCATAAAATATTTTTATTGTGATTTGACATTAGCTAATTAAACGAGTAGAAATATATCTGAAAACTCACACATGATACATATAAATTGTGGTAAGTTTTATAATTCTTGTATTATGTCTAATGTTGTCAAGTTAAACCAAACTATTATGTCAACTGGCACACTAAATTTAGTATATTGTTGCCTCAACAAATGTTACATCCATGGAAAGTAATTTATGTAAGGTATATTTGCTTCCCAAACTTATATATAACTTTTATAAATTTACTGCAAAAAATGTAGTGTTATCGAAGTGAAAGTAATCCGTAATAAAAGAATGAGTACATTAAATATATTAACATTTTTGGCACAGACAGCGTTTTAGAGCTTTTTTTTAATGTAAAAGTATGGATATTCAAGTTTTTTTAGGTAGGTGGTAGGTAGAGAAGCCAATATAGATAGAGTAGAATAATTATGTACATATATATATATATTTATGGTGATTTTATGTGAAAGTTCGTGAATATTCTATAAAATATGACAATAACTAAACCACTTTCACCATAAATGAGAAAGCCTTGAATACATCTCAGTGATCGCGCGCTTGTAGAATAATAATTAGTTTTATGAAGGTCTGCCTAATGCGATTCGGTGATCCACTCCTCGCTATTTTATAGACTACATCTTTTTCTTCGTGAATTGATCTAACATAAAAATATAAATCGCGTGTGGCGCCTCTGCTACAGTGAGGCCATAACAGTTACGGGTGAAACGGTCGACGATTTCATGGTTCTGTATAAAGTTAATTGGATAGGTAAGGAAAAACTGAATTACTATTTCTATATTAGATTTTATTTTCTTAATGGGAACTGTATTTCTAGAACTTCCAACTGTCTTCCAAATACTATTACATGATAAGAAATGTAAAGCATAAATTTTGGTCTATGATAGTGATACGCTATTAGCCTTCAGCTATACAGTGTACTAGTAGCCGGCATTCAAATGTACGTGAAACAATGACCGCTCATAAAGCAAATAATAATAGACAGCACTGAAAGCGATGCCAGTTCTGCACTTTTGAAAATGGAACACTGATTTATATTTGATTAGTTTGACGATTGGATATTGTGGTAAAAAGTAACCTTTGACCTTCCAGAAGAATCAAAGTATCTCCATATCAAATTTTATCAAAATCAGTGGATCAGTTCGAATGTATGATATTAGTATAGCTTCACTCATGGGTAATTCATTTTTATAACTAGAAAAAATGACGAATTCATAAAACAATAAATGTTTTTTTAACTACATAAAAAATACTTACAGTTTAAAAAGCATTAGATGCTAAAGTGGTACCCTATGTAGCTTTCCAGCGTTGATGAAGTATTCATAATTTTGCAGGGAGTTTATAAAAAGAGCATGATTGCAAAGAATTTTGACTGGTTTCTTTTATGGCTAACCCATTATAATACTTGGAAATGTAATTATGTTAAACAAAGAAAGCAAATTAGGTAAGGCAACTGAAAAGTAAGCTAAGCCGCTAGTGTATATAGCTGTTTGCTGCTGTGGTGGGAGTGTTCACAAATACAAGGCTGTCCAGATAGCTATACTATTCAGCATCTTGTACCTACCTACTACCATCACACCTTTGAGTCCAGGAGGAGTATCATAAGATATGTGATCGAGTGCTCAACATTTTCATCGTGATTAAAAATAGCGGATGGAGTATGGAAAATGGCGGTGTTTCCCGCCCGTGGCTATGAGAGCACGTTAAGCCGCCCGTCCCGGTTGTTATGAACATCTATGGCAATCGTTGTTGGGAAGTCAGTGCTCTTGAATATACTGACAACTAGTTCAACCTTCAAATTTAGTTCACCGTCAGGTTGCTCCGTGTAAAAACTGATTTTCAGGTGAAACTGATTGAAGTAGTAAAGGCTAGGAAAAAGATGAGATAACAAATTTTTCATTAAAATCATGACCACGACACTTATTAAAGCTACAAAATTGTTGTAAATGCATTCAAAACTTATACTTCTACAAAAATCGCAATATAGTTCGAATGCACTGTTATTGACTTTCTTGACTCTTCATTTTCATTACACTGGCAAGGCAACCTGTGCCTTAGAAGTTTACGGTCGAAATGTTTAAAGATCGTTTTCTAAACGTCATCATCATCATATTTTTTATCGACTGTAGTATTGAACTTATGACATAAGTGCTGCAAAAATAGTGAACTAACTAATTTTAGTGTAAACAACAAACGGTTTTATAGAAATTGATGAGTAACGGAACCCCAAAGCGTGCAATTAGCTGGTTATTTTAATTATAATTTGTTGCGAATACTATTCAAAATACGCTTTGTGAATTTATACGAAGTTAAATTATGAATTCTCAAAAGCTTTTTATTCGTGGGATGTATCAGTAAAATTAATAGTACTATGTTCGGGTAAACCACTTTAATTTGGATGTAATGTTGGAAAAGAAATTGAATATTCTTGTCTGTTTGTTCCGTTCACTTAAACCGACTGACGAAGGATTTAAATTAGCTGTATGAATTTCCTTTGCCTTTTATTTTCAATGAAATTTAATTACAAATGATTTTCTAATATTAAATAAGATTTACTGAGAAATGTGTTAAAATATAATCTTCGATTCCGTTAAATGAAATCAACCTAATGTTACTATTACGAGTAAAATATGAAAATGTAATATTCATTATCTAAATTGCTATTAAAATAAAACATGACTTTTTCGTAAACATTTCTTTGGTTTATTATCTTCCTGTTCTTAGTATACATATGTCACATACCGACGGAGCTCTGCCTAGGCAAATCATGATACATCAGCATTTCTTGATTTGAAAGCTTAATGTTTCAAGATTTGTTTGTGCGTGTTTTAGGCAAATGGATTCGGTTGTCTTAGATAGCAAATTCCCACTAGAATTATTTTATACAAGAATTTATCCAAATGACAAATGATTGTTTCACATTACGAACTACATATATAAGCAATTTATATTGCATCCTTTGATAATATATATCTCTAGATGGACAGTCAAAGCTGTAAAAGACAGGAAAAAAATAACGCCAACTGCTGGCGCAAACATAGGTTTTCTTCTTTTGATGATATGGCAACCAGCCGGATCAGCTATTTCTGCCAATGTCAAGTATTTCAAGTCTTCAATTCTAAGTCGTCGAGTTTTCGAGTTTTCGTCGTGATGGAATTAATGATAAAAAATGTGGATAACATGAAATGGGGACCGTCTTTCGCAAAAAAAAACGATCTACCCAAACATAGTTTGCCCGCGTTTATTGTCAAACGCGCTGTCAGAGGATACGCATACTTTGCTGTCATATTTAATTTTGATAAAAAAGGCGAACTGTGCGATAAAAGTATGTATAAATTATAGAGGACGGAAAAATATAGGAGGATCTCTGAATTTGAAAACTTGTTGTGTATATTTTCGCTAAAAAATAGCATATTTCTCCAAGGAGTTGTTGATGTTGATACTAAAATTAATGATGAGCGAGACCAATGAATAGACCAAACCTCCTCACAATCATAAAATTACCAATAAAAAGGTGTTCTAAAAACAACGCTAATGATTATATCGGCGAACAAAATTCCTACAAAAATTAATAATTACAAAATATTGAACTTAGATTTTCTAAACTAGTTGCAAGTATTACTTAGTTTGTTACTTATTTAAAATGCAAAAGTCCAATCTAAACGTTTTTCTAAAAAGACACAGAACGAGATAATCACGAAACTGTGGAAAATTAAATATTTTCCACAGTTTCGTGATTTCCACAGTTTTTGTAATGATAAACATCCGAAATGTTTCTTAGTAAATTAATTGATTGCCGAAAGTGAACCTCACTTGTGTTATTTATAACGTTTGCGTTACATTTCAATAATCAATATATTTTTTCACGTAGTTACTTGAATAGAAATCTAAGCCAAAAGGAATATCAACTTAGACGGGTCACAAGTAAATCTTTACCTGTACTTTGTACAAACATGTCAACGTTATATGTTGTTCTTTGTATCCATTGAAATTAAATATTTATGACAGTTTTATACCAGTATTGCAGTACTATCGAATCTAATCAAAGTTGTGGGGGTGGGCACGTGCTAACTTCAAAGACAGATTTCTGAAAATACTATTTTGACTCTTTTATTAAATCTGTAATAATGAAACTTTAATTATAAGTAGAACAGCGGCAGACAGGCGTCTCTATTCGTCTCCATGTCGTTATTACTTTATCTTTATTATTTCAAACTAAACCAAGATCCTTCAAAGCTGGCTAAATTTATAGTTATTTTCTAAAAGTTATTAAACAAAGCTACATTTATTGAAGCGTACTTTCTAGTTTTAAATAATATACCCACCTATGTCCATGTAGGTATAGTGACTACAGAACAAAAGTTGTGGCGGCGTGCTTTACGTATTTCAAAGACAAAGACAGGAGATTTGGTGGTTAGAGGCCTTTCCTGGGGTTTTGTCGGATACGGGGGCGTAACTAACTGAAATGTGTTTCACTACAAAAATATCTCAGGTTTCCGTGGATCTACTCCCGGTAATGCAATATTTATCAATGATGTATGGATAGCTTTGTTCATAGGATTTACATTGGCGTATTATGGCATTTTAATGACTAGTTATACATATACATTTCACCGTAAAAGTATATTTAATTTCTTGGTAACTCAATGAATACTGCCTAGGTGGCGCAGCGGTAGCGTAAGCGACTGCTGTGCTTGAGTTCTCGGGTTCAATCCCCGGGTCGGAAGCAATTAGGTATTTTCTATGAATAATATGTATTCTTTACAAAAAAAAACAGTATAAATGTAGGTATTTATATTAATTGTCTAGTACCCACAATACATGCTCTACTTAGTTTGGGAATAGTCTGCATTGTAGACGACTGCGTTAAGTAGACGGTCCCGGTTGTTATTATAAGATAACAGTCGTAAAGCTTAGTTCGGGCGGCTTAAAAACATCTAACGGCAAGATTATAAGCCACAACGTAACCTCTCCTGAGAGGAGACCAGAGCCCAGTGATACAACTGACACTATATCAGCTGTTCTCAGCATCATATTTTAATATCTTACAATGGAGATTTTAGAGCTTTATTATATGGAGATTCTAGAACTTTATTATATGGTAAAACAATGATTACTTTTCTCGCATTTTAAAAATGCGACCAAATTTTTTTACTATGTAGGGATAAATATACAGACGATTGTAATATTTATAAATTTATGGGACATTGATGACGTCGGTAACAATTTGAGAGCGATGCATTGTCGATTACAATCTGTATATAAAAGTTTTGAACATGAATACATTCGAATGACACGTAAAGGTGCATTGTGCTCAAGACACCGTCTTTGGCCAGTGTCTACACGGGACTTTACAAACAAAATAACAAATATGAACTTTAATTTTATTTAAAAATAAAATCTGTCTCTAAGAGAACAGTATTTTTGGAGTTAGAAAGTATTTCGTAGGTGGGTGAATAAATTTATAAAATGATAAATATACTTAGTTTAGCCATAAATATTGTTACAAAGAAACAAACATTATATTATTATTGTAATAAAATCTTATTTTTGCACATTTCATTTATTACTATTATAGTGTGTTGATTAAATACTTATTAAAGTATTTAATCAACACACTATAATAGTAATAATAGTAATAATAAAACCATTTTTATTAATTTAAAATTATAAAGCTTATTCAAAGTGGTCTCCATTGGCTGCAATACAGAGCTCAGTCGTCAGCGTTGAGGTCAGTTATCAATAGCAGCACGCACTATTTCTAAGGGGAAATTCTTCACTGCCAATCGTATTTTAGGGACTCCAAATTATCATGGTGTTTAGAGCCTTACTTTCTAAAAGTGACCATAAATCATTACCCAGTCGATTAAGATTAGGACTAGACGACGGCCAGTCTTCAGCCCTAATGAAGTCCGGAACGTTAGTTTCTAACCAAGATTGGGTGAAACGAGCTTTATGATCCAACCCCGAGTCTTGCTGATTGATGGACCATTTTTTGTTATTGAACATGGTGTTGTAAAGGGGCTTAATTATATTCTCAAGAATGGTAACTTGCCGATGTTTTGATACCTTTTTCACAAAAATATGGCTTTAAGTTACTCCTTCATAGCTAACACCCCACCAAACCTTCACTGAAGACGGATAATGCCGACTTTATACGCGGTTGACTAATTAGGAAGCTTCTTTAAAGCTTTCAACATAAATACGGTCTTTTGTTTGTTAAAATATTGCTCAATTGTAAAAAAATCATGAGATTTTTTTACAATTATACGCATGAGCGTAAACATATTTTTCTGTATCTTCCATTTGCCTGCCGCTTAAGTAGTTGTTTTGATTTCACCACACTATTTTTTTTTATCAGTTAAGAAATGAACAGTGCGTCTCTTATAGGCTGCAATCCCTAAACTGGACGTCCATTTGTTTTTCGTTCACAAGCAGGGGAGGTTTCATAGTACCTATCAATAACCCAGTATTCAAACGTAGCGTACGCGATTACTGTTCATGAGGTCTCGGGTTCGAATCCTGGGTCGGACCAAATGTTTGTATGATCTGCAAGTATTCGTTTCGAAGTTTGGGTGTTTTCTATGTATAATATATATGTATTTACAAAAAAAAAGTATTTATGTATTCATATCAGTTGTCTAGTACCCATAATACAACCTCTGCTTAGTAGGGACTAGATGGCGTTGTGTTTTAGATGTCCGAAATGTTTATTTATTTATTTGACGAATACCAAGCGTATGGAGGTTTTTAAAAATTCTGTTTGTTTCCATACGAACTCTATGTAATGCAATCACAGCGATTCGGTCCTCTTTATGACCCCATTTTATTTTAATATCACAAAATATTTCACAATAAATTGGCGCGAAAATAAGAAAACACAATGAACGATCGTATAAAAATTACAGATTCCAAGTGCGAAGTTAATGATCCATGAATGGGTAGTTGTGAGAAGAGAAATAAAGAAATTATTATTATTATTTTCTTTATTTTTAACAGTATTTATGGCCAGACTAAGAAGATACAGAAATGTTATATATTTCTTTCAAACATCATAATGTCTGTTGCGCTATACAGAAGCTTAAATAATAGTTAATTAGACAAGGGTTGCCTGACAATTGAAAACATTTTGACTGTGTTTATCGCATTACAATATCTAGCTATTGTATTTCAGCGAAGAGCAAAAACTTTATACCCCTTTTAACGAAAATAATGCCAACATACGGGCATGAAATTTGGTCCAGTTAAAGTTTATATGGAGAAGTACTTACATACAGCTAAAAAATGAAGTGGGTTTAATTTTGACTACTATGCGACCACTAGGCTTTTTTATTAGAATACTAAGAGAAGATTGTTAGTGATCATTAGTGAGAGTTTAATAATTTTATTTCTACGGTATTACGTATTTTTAAATACTCGCTGTACTCGTTGCCTGTTCGTCTTTTTCAAATAATTACTGACCCAATTATTTAATAAAGAAAAGCACTTTAACGGTTAATTTAGTCCTAACACCAATAGTGCTAATCCAATTAGTTTTCTGAAATATAGCACTTGTTCCTGTCCCACAAGTGAGATTTTTCAACAAGGTTCTCAATTTAGGCGAAGCTTTAGGCGTTTTACGGCACCCGAGGGACCCTCGTCCGTTTTCCGTCCAAAGTATTATTTTCTATGAATTTTTGTTCGTCGATAAGTTTTAGATTAACTCACTATACGTTTCATACTTGTCGTCATGTTCAACGATACAAAAGGACTCGTATTTCTTTTACAGTGGACGTTTGATTGGTGCTGTAACAATTGCTACAAATTGGATTTCTACCGGAGTTTGTAATAAACTTTCATGAATTCCTCATTTTATTGTCGTATAAAATTTTGATATTAGGTATCGGGCGATACGCTATATCTTTATTAGATATATTGTGCAGATATAACAAATAAGACTCTAGTAAATTGCTTACCAGGAATTTAGAACTTATTTTTTTTAATGTAAAAGCTGCCAAAATTACTCTGCCCTGCCTGATGGAAAACATGAGCAGAATCCAAGAGTGGTGGTCACCATTCTCAATGCGAAAAAGAACAATGCAGCATGGTGACCCATACTATGGCGGCCTGGTGAGATGATTTTTCACGCCCCGCTTAAAGGACCCGGGATCATAACGGGAAGGAAACACCTGCGCTGGTAGTGAGTTCCAGGTTTTGACCGCTCGGCACTGGAAGGTAGCACCGAAGCGATGAGTACGAGAACGTATGTCTTCCATTTTAAAGCGGTGACTTCTAAGGCCGGCACGTGTTGTTCTGTAGCGGAAGGGAGAGGGGGGGATCAATTGGAAGAGCTCTTCAGAACACTCACCATGATAAAGGCGATAGAGGACTGCCAAGGAGGCGATATCTCTACGCAATTGTAGAGGCTCAAGGGTCTCGGTGGCTTCGGGACTATCACAATACGGATTGCTCGCCGCTGCAAGCGGTCAAGAGCGTCAAACAGGTACTGTGCGGCACCACCGCAAAGGTGAGAACAGTACTCTACGCACGAGCCTGGGTCTTATAAAGAAGACACAGATGCCCGGGCGAGAAGAACCGTCTCACCCTGTTTAACACACCTAGCTTCNTGCGCTGGTAGTGAGTTCCAGGTTTTGACCGCTCGGCACAGGAAGGTAGCACCGAAGCGATGAGTACGAGAACGTATGTCTTCCATTTTAAAGCGGTGACTTCTAAGGCCGGCACGTGTTGTTCTGTAGAGGAAGGGAGAGGGGGGGATCAATTGGAAGAGCTCTTCAGAACACTCACCATGATAAAGGCGATAGAGGACTGCCAAGGAGGCGATATCTCTACGCAACTGTAGACGCTCAAGGGTCTCGGTGGCTTCGGGACTATCACAATACGGATTGCTAGCCGCTGCAAGCGGTCAAGAGCGTCAAACAGGTACTGTGCGGCACCACCGCAAAGGTGAGAACAGTACTCCACGCACGAGCGAACCTGGGTCTTATAAAGAAGACACAGATGCCCGGGCGAGAAGAACCGTCTCACGCTGTTTAACACACCTAGCTTCCGTGAGGCCGCCTTAGTGACAGTCTCAACGTATTCGCGTGGGTTGAGGTCTCGGCAGATATTCATGCCGTAATTATATCGTTTAAACAAAGTTTGTGTCATCCTTTATTGGTACTTATATATCTAGAAAGTCGTTTTTATATTTCACTTATATACAAACGTATTGTTAATCTAAGATAAAAAATATGAATAAATAAACTGTTATTTAAGTATTTACTTAATAAACAAAACACATGGATATTGTTGTTTTGATAACATAATTATAAAAGAGTTTTATAAACAAACAATTTAAATGTTAAGTTGTACTGAGCTTTAAAAAAGTATTTTAAAGTGGTAATTTTAATTTCGTTTATCGGCCGTCTCAATACAGATACAATTATAACTGGAAAAAATATTTAATCTTAGTATTCTCAGTTTAAACCATTCCGGGGGAGAGACAAAGTAGAAGAAAGTTTAAAATAACTGTTCCTAATGAAGTAGGGAATTCTCAGATAGAGAGTCAGAATTGTCGTTATTTGCACTGATACAAAATTATGATTATTAAAATAAAAATGACGCACCATTTTCTTTATTAAATAAAGAAGACAAACAAATATACATCTAAAGCATTTCAACACAGAAAAGCAAAAATAAGGTGTTAATATAACAAGGACGAAACTACAGAAGAGCTTGTTTTCTTAGACCATAGGGCTGATAATATGTGTGTTGTGGGTAAACAGAGAGTTCGTCATTCGTGTTGCTTTAGTGCCAATCGAGATCACGAACATTGGAAACGGAACAAGATGTTTATCTAAATGCTGATAACGGAGCGTGTTGTGTACAATTAACAAGCCACGTGAATACTAACTATAAATGGAAGGTTATAGTACTAATACTACGAATAGAAAACAAGTGAGTATTAAATACAGAAAACGTTTCAATTACAACAAAAAGTCATTAATAGGGCATGTTTTAGGTAATAATTTTCGTGACCGGCATATACATTCTAATATTTTTAAATCATAACTTGCGTGGTTTCGGACTCAACGAAGAGGTACTCTAGTTTGATTTATAGAATTGATTTCAAGGTACACTATAACTGACTAACAATAGAAGCTAAATCTAAATAAAGTCGTTATTTGAGTTAAGATCACTCAAAGTGTTTAATTATATGATTATTTCAACTGTTTATTGCAGTTTATTTTAGTTATAGTGCACGAATATTAGTCAAAGTAAGATAAAAGCTCGGAATGAGAAATATTCGGCTGTAAACTTGCATGAACCTTTATTTCGACATTCTAAAACTTGTTTCAAAACCTACCTTTCGCATACTGTTCGAGACTATAAAAAATTTCAAGGTCAAAGGCAATATTGTACCATTTCGTACTATGTATATACAATACAGATAAATAAAAAATAAATAAATAAATAAATAAAATCGTTTTTACATATTTATTGCAAATATCTCTACTTCTTGANTTCAAATTTATTCTGTATTTATAAAGTGTAGTAGGTAGTTAACCTTACGTATTCTGTAAGGAGTAACACTGTACCACAAAATAAAATATATTTTCTCTAAGCTTGTGGAAGTATAGCCAAACGACGAATCCGTTATGAAATAAAATGGTCTAGATTTTCTTGGCTAGCGTCTCGTAATGGTTAAAGCATACCTATCTTAAAACAAAAATATCTTGAGTTTTACGTTAAAAGAAACAAAGAAAGTTATAGAAGTAGTTGAAAGGTTTTTCTTGGTCGGTGGATGAGGTGAATATAAAATCGTTACTGTTTATATGTATAAAAGGGAATCAATGTAAAATTTATAACATTTCCTTGAACGTTGAATGAGAGCATTGAATTGATTTCAAAAACAGAATATTTTATTATGTAAAATAAATCGATATGTTCTTTGATTTCTTATTCTTTGAGTTAAGTAATTTTACCGTGAGAGAACAATGGTTTGTCACAAATGGACTGACATGGCCCAAGTATACCAATATGATAGTGATACTAAGACCTCGCAGAAAACTAATGGTAAGAAATTCCTTTGCCGCTTATCACCCAGTGATTTTACCCTCACCTGAACCCTCTTATTGATTGTGGATGACGGGGACTCAGAGATTAGAAACGAATATACTTATGACTCTTGATTCTTGTCCATGGACAGTGGACATATGTACTAATGTCCATGGACAAGAATAGTCCTTTAACATCAGATGATTCATCTACAAAGTTAACATTTTTAATTATATATATGATTTTTGTAGATATTCAATAAACGATTCTCTTAATTCTGTCTTTTTCACTCTTAAGACAATCTTAAATTACATCATCATCATCATCAACAGCCTTTATTTAATAGTAGCATAATTAATTTGCGTCTTTTATATGAATATTTTTTTGTCTAAGATACTTTTAGCTATGTCTAATGGATTGTATTCTTAATCTCAATCACGATGTACTAAACTCATGCTAATAAAGATATTCCGCATCTAATACAAGAGTTAGAACAACCTCCGTGGCGCAGTGATAGCGTACGCGACTGCTGTCCATGAGGTCTCGGGTTCGAAACCTGGGTCGCACCAAATGTTTGTATGATCTTCAAATATTTGTTTCGGAGTTTGGGTGTTTTCTATGTATAATATGTATGTACTTACAAAAAAAAGTATTTATGTTTTTATATCAGTTGTCTAGTACCCATAATAGAAGCTTTTTCTCCTTAGTTTGGGACTAGATGGCGTTGTGTGTTAGAAGTCCGAAATATTTATAGTACGAAAATATTTATATAACCATTCTAACATATTTTTGAACAATCTGCTATTGCGGTTTAACTCTCACTAAAGTGCCATCATTAGTTTTTGTGACCAGCTCATCTTAGCAACCAACCGCGTTAATTGGAGCAATCTATATGAGTGGTCACCTACTAACATAATTCATGTTCATGCCATATAATTACATTAGTTAATGAGACTTAATCATTGTGACTTATTAATATAATAAAACGGTACTTCTGAACATTAACCGGAGATTGCTACTCCGCTAAACATAGACATGGGATATAAAGTGCGAGGACCAACCGGATATTGCTCAGAGCACAGAAATGAACATCATTTGACTGTTTTAGTACCTTTGTCATATCCAACAACACGTATACGTGCACGAATGTCTTCAATAATTTACATAAACACGACAGTTACAAATTAATAAACATTTGTTTTAGAAACTGAAAATGAATAATATTTTAAGCTGCATACGAGAGATGAATAGAACTATTAATAATACAAATTTGATATTAAAAAAAATAAATTACATTTAATAATAGCTTGATACCTCTCACGTGTCCTTTTGATTCTCGTAAAAAGGCTGCAGATAAATGTATTTTGATCACAATTACATTAAAACATAGAAATAATAATCGTAGTAGCAGTATTTATATTAGCTAAACGACGAAGCTAAGACCTCTCGCTCAGTAGTCAGTATCCTAAATCAGTAGATCAACAACATCAAAAATATACAAAAGGTATGGAAAGGGTATTGATTCA
This sequence comes from Hyphantria cunea, assembly GCA_003709505.1. Lineage (NCBI taxonomy): Eukaryota > Metazoa > Arthropoda > Insecta > Lepidoptera > Erebidae > Hyphantria > Hyphantria cunea. The sequence goes on along the minus strand of PKRV01000835.1, from coordinate 1,657,718 downwards.
TAAAATGTACTTCTAAAACTTAATAATACATTGACCTTAACAAACCTGTATACATGAAGCGCGCATTTATTAACGCGACTTAAAGCGCGTTAACAAGATCACGTATGTATTTCAAGTCGTTTACATACTAAAACGCATTCCGAAGTAAATCTTAACATAATTCTCATAAATTTCGAAATTTATAGTGTCTGTCTGTATACTATGACTCACACAAGTTTAACACGAGTTTTGTGTCGATTTATTTTATACACTTCATCCAAAGTCACAGAGGAATGAATACCAGTTTTAATATCCCGTTTTAACACCCGTCATCTGAACGCGCCTTTTTTAGTTTTGGTTCCCACATACCGGATTTTATATTGACTTTGAAAGAGTAAGGAAGAACAGTATTGTATGACACAAAAACAGTTTTTCACTTCAGTTCTCCTGAAGGCGTATAGATGAGACTTCGTGACTCCTAAGACTGATTCTCTTCGGTTTCGTCCGATTATAAATATTTTCTTCAATTGCTTATAATAATCAATTATTATATATCTTGATCTTAATAGTTTTTTTGTCAAAAATCAGTTCAAAGTACATTATGTAACAATAATGTACTCCTAACTAAATTTCATAGACATTTTCCAACATCCGTCAAGAATATCACCCGCCCAATTTATGAGCACAAAAATGTCACCACCTATTTTCTCGGTATTGACGTTTAATTTATATTTACAAAGATTGGATGGAAGTGACAGTGTAGAGAAGTGTCTTCATATTAACGTTGTGGACAGCTGGAGCCACCGGATATTCTCGAAATAAACTAACCGTTCGTAGCGTCCCCGCATGCGGCCATTCCGCTTTCAAAGTGCACAGGTGATACTCGCCACATGCATCATACTTCAGATATAATATGGCATGAATGGATCGCTTGAGACACCGAGTGTAAGCGACATTGCTCTTACACCAAGCTGTAACTAATAATAGACACGCTAATTAATCTTTGAAATTATTCTTGGCTGCTATACTTTATCTTCCTGATACGAGGTATACTAACTGACGAAAGTTTTTAAGTATATGTTACATATGCTGAACAACTCTTAAGATAATGGAGTAAATTTTTCATTAACTATTGTGTATATATGACACGTGTACGTTACGCGATATCTTTGACATTTATCGATTCAAATCATTCGTTTTTAAATTCAATAGGTTGTACTAAGCGTTCATATTCTTAAAACTTGAAATCGATTTTGTTTTAGATATTTCTGTATAAAAAAAACAAAACAATGAAGATCATAAACTGTAAAATAAATGTACGTATTAAGAATAATGTGATTATTATTTACGAAAAACATATTTTAAATGGCTTACAGGCTATAAAAACCCCATTTTTCCCAAAGTTTGATCGTAATATAATTTGATAAAGTAAGATTCAGTAAATAATAGCTGTGAGAAAGAAACTACAGAGGTAATCTCGTGCTTGTGTTTCTGACACACGTCGGCATTGTATGATTAAGGGCGAGCTATGTTCCTTAGCTGGTTGCTACCAAAGTGCTCATACAGTTTACTAGAATGACGTGTTTATACGACTTTGATATTAAACTAACGCTACGTTATTTTTAAATTAGTTTGAAGTGTACCGTTTATGTTTACGTTTCTTAATAAGAGTAAGCTTTATGCAGCAAGTAAAAAAAAAAGGTAATATATTTGTTTTCTGTTTGAAAAGTACGTTAATTGTAAGTTTACTTGAACACAATTTGTAAAACAATCAATATTATGAAACGGATTGATGATTGAATTTAGAAACGGCTTAATCTATAAAGACTGTACATCGTACCACAACTTATATGTATGTACATATACTAATTTGCTCTAAAAAATACTTTAGTGAATTCATCATTTCTTAACGCTTTGATCTTCCTTCGAAATTTTAATATTAAAAATATCTTGTTTAGTCATGCTCAAACTGCAAATTTACAATAGGTACAGAAAGTTAAATATTGTGAATCTTATTTTTTTTTACTTTAAAATACATCATCCATTTCTGGTGCACTTAATGCCTAAGGCATTCTCTATCAGTTATCCATAGGGTGATGCACAGAAGACAGGAAGTAGGTGTATTACAAGAACTAATACATAATATACACACAAACAAATACATATAGACATACACACGTTAATGGATATACTAGAAATAATAGATGATCATTGTGTAGATGTTGATTTTGCAAATTGTTAAAGATAATGCCTTATTCCTTATTTTTATCTTGAAAGAAAAAGTATTGGTGGCCGTCCTGATTTCAAGAGCAAGCTCATTCCAAAGTAGAACGTGCTGAAAGATGAGCCAACAAACTCAGACGTGTGGGAGGGACAACGAAGAAGTTATGAGTGGACCATAGGTTTCTCTTGTGGTTACTACTTAGAAGTTGGAAGTAGGAGGCTAAATATTTTACTGAAGATGGGTTCTTTAGAATTGAGTACCAGAAAGTGAGTGCTCGTTGTTGTCGTCATAAGATAATTTTACCGAGGTAGCCAGTTAAGTTGGGAGCGGGAAAGGGAAACAAGATCATATTTACGGAGGCTAAAAACGAATCGAATGCAGTTATTAAAAAGACGGTCTAGCATATCGAGAAATCAAATCAGTGTACATATATTTCTTTTAATTAATTTAATGAAATATGTTAGCTATGGCAGGTAACTCACCTGCCATAGAGTACATCCAAAAATAAACAATACACGTACGTATTTTAGTCTAATAATATTTTTATTTTTAAAATGTTATTTATTGTTATACGAAGAAATTTTGCTAAAGGGCCTCTTGCCTTATTTTCATTCTGTAGCAGTTCCTACCTTCATTATTTTAATTACATTTGCGGGCCTTTAAGTTTATTTCTTAATTGTTATTTTGAAGATCTCCCTTAAGACCTTTTATGAAACGAAATAAAATTTTGGTGAAATTTTCCAACAAAACATGTCATAGGTTAAATTTACCTCGGGGCAATGCGTGATGTAGGCCATGTATGCGGGATCAGGTTTGCTGATACGCTCTTTTGTTTCCGTAATAACATGACAAACTTTGTGGTTGCGTGATGTAACAAAGAATCCCCTATTTGTCTAGGAAGCGTAGTGTAACAAACTTTTCATGTTTCGCGCCCCGCACCACGCTTTATGCGGCTGCTACGGATGTCACTGCCCTAACTTTTCCTCAAGCTATACTAACTTTTATTTGATATTTCCAATGGGTACAATCCTAGTTGGTCAGGGTTTCAAGCGCCTTTTGTTTATATACTCATTTCAGTGGTAGGCTATATATAATTTATAAAGCCAATAATGTACAAATCTGAGGCTCTGATAGTTCGGAAAGAGAAGCAATAAAAAGCGAGGAGCATGTGTGGCTACCGAGTAAAAGGACGAATGTTTGCGTTAAAAAATATCTAACGAGGATGTAGAACAGCTGCGGCCACGCAGTGATGCGTCATACCACTCGCGCCATTAATCTCAGCTTTATTATAAACACAGAATCTGACTAAATCATAAACACATTTAATATGAACCTACTTCGTGCACCCTTTTATTTGAACGCTTTAAATAAAGTGTTCGTTGAACTATTCAGTCCACACCATAATTAGTACCTACACGTGGTACTTGCTCAACACTTACGAATTAATTAACTTTCTTCTGGTAAAAAATATACGCTTAATTGTTTTTGTTTACTTTATCTTTTTTTTTACTTAAATTCAAGGAAAGCTAATTTGTTATTTATGTTTGTAGTTTAAATTACCTAATTATTTTGAAGTACATAAGAAGTATTAGAAGTCGAATTCATAAGGAGATTTTTTCTACATAAGCGAATCAATCTTTATCATATATATCGTTTTCTTGTATGGGACACCGGGGAAGTCTCCCATATATTAGGTAAATGGCAATTGAGATAGAAAGGGTAATTCGTTTTGTCAAGGATTTACGATGGGATCTTGGAAATGGAAATCTTGAAAATGATCCTTATAAATACATTAATATCATGCTAGGTAAGAATCATTTTGGGTAGATTCAGAGCGATTCTATAAAACCTGAACATCGAGTGTATTTATGACCGTATAATCTCAACTACTTTTGGAATACGCAGATAAAAGAATGTATGTAATAAAATTGTTAAGAATGCGATGTCTGTACATTACGAATATTGAAAAGAAACTTACGAAGGGGGTCTTTGTTAAAATACCTTAAAACAAAACTTTTTTCAAATTTTTATCCGTTTGTCTGTGTGTTTGTGCGCGCTAATCTCGCGCCAATCACTTGGTGTAACCGAGAAACTTCACTTAACATTTAATGTTTATAGTATTCCAATCGGTTAACAAATAAAAGGGTATATCAGTTTAAAAATCACTGCATTTGTAAGCTAGTTTATGTAAAATCATATGCATTACACATATTTTACTCAGGGCAACCGCAACGAAACAATGACTTTTCAGAAAACCGGTGCTAAGCTAATCTTGTTTTGTTTTTCATTGAGCGAGTGAGATTAATGACACCCAAGCCTCTATCTCTCCTGATTCTGGAGAGTCTAAAACGCCGGTAACTCACATATAACTGTTAAGTTGCAGATGTTCATTTCTTTTTGATCAATGCACAAATTTTATTTTTAAGATTATTCCGTTGGGTCTCCACATGGTTATATCGGTTATCACGGTGATTCTCTAAACTGATATAATAACTTTTTTATTTATCAACCGATATAAAATCAACACTTAATGACATACGTTGCGCGTAAAAGTTAAAAAAATAGAATAAACAGTTAATGTTAAGTGAAGTTTGCTACAATACTTAACAGAAAATCGGATGCAAATCGGGCAATCCAATTCTGAGAATAGCGCACTCAAATACACAGACTAAGAGACAAATAGTTACTTTAATAAAAACTCTCTTCATTAGTTTATAAGTTATATTACAATTTTATTATTAGCATATGTAGATTTAGGTACTACTCATTACACTCCTACCATTGATATTACACAAAAATATTTTACGCTGTTGTATACCTTATTCCTGTTGTCCGCATATTATCTAATAATAATAATAATATTCATTTTGCAAATTTTTACAATTACAGGTTTCTTCCCAATTAGATACACGTAAATGTATTGCACTTTAGGTACTCATACTGTCTCCCAAACTAAGCAGATACTTGTATTTTGGGTGAAGTTATGTAATCAAATATTTACTGGAACAAAGCAATTCCTTTTTTACGGATTGGACAGTGAAAAAAATTGTATTGGGATTGGGACAAACATGAATTATACGCAATGGAAAAATAACTCATTCTGTAACATCTGTTAACAATGGTCCAAAGGGATATCCTTACATTTTGTTCAGTCATATCGAATGTATTTTTTAATTAGCAGCAACTTTTGATAGCATACCCTTTGACGAATTCATGTTATTATTCATGAAATATTAATGTTAATTTTCTTTAAAATAAGCTGGCGTATACAAGATTAATACAGTCATACAATACGTATAGTGTTTTTTCAACAAATTGTGTAACAGTTATAGCTACTGCAGCCATCAACAGATGAAACATTATTTTATTTACTTTCTATTAATATGCGCACAAATTTTCTATATTTTCCTTTCGTATTATTCCGCTGATGATTATGATTGCTCTTACAACATTCAGTCATTTGGACAAGTTAATTCGTAAATTAATTACTGTCTTATTCACAATAAAGGTAAACGTAGAGCCCTATATAAATTAATTAATATTATCCTTGACAGATGCTACAATCCGTTTGTTAGAATAAATCAAAATAAAGTAAAACAAAATTCGAATGAAAACGTATATATCGACACAAAATGATTTCTCCTTCCTGTTATTGTCAAAGTTTTAATTGATCAAGTTCGTGATCAGTCAGGTTCAGCCGTTCTTAATAACTGCGCTGAGGGCTTTGCGAATTACGTCACAGCACATGTGACACGAATCACAATGTGGAACATTTCACCTGCTCAAGATTGATTACACTTACAGCTCAAGAATAAATTACTAAGCCATTAATCCCGTTATTTGTATTACTACCACTGTTTTCAAAATTTAAAGTTTCTTGTTTGGCATTTTGGCTCTCATAATTATTCCGCCGGGCATAGTTCATTTAATTTGCTCCGCTGCGTTTAGAATATTTATAAATTGCGTTTCATCCAACATTGTTAGTGGGTATTAGTTAGCTGTTGCTTTCTAATTAATCTTTATGGTCAAGTCATACGGTACTATTTAAAAGTTTTATAGTTTTTGTGTATTATAAATTCAGGAAGAAAATATCAAATGCAGTATACAAAATGATCATATCTGTTATAATGTTGTAAAGTTGAAATGTTTGTTTTTTACTTGCGCTAATCTGAGGAAGTACCATTTGGAATTGAAATATGTTTTTATAGTTGCATTGCTCATTTATCGACGAAGACTATAGATAAAAATGACGCAAAATGGGTAAAATTTATTCTTCTTGAGTGACGTCCACGAATTTTTGTGTGTTTAGTCTAATTTAATACAGTTAATTTTTAAATACGAAGTTGTTAATAAATTAGCATTATACAATTCATGAAATATTAAAAATAAGTTTATAAAATAGTAGCATTTTATATGCAGGCGAAATATGTTTAAGTTATTATTATTTAAAGTTTCCGTATAATTCACAATATATATTAATATGGATTAAGAAACCTCCCACGTGCTACGATCTTAACTGAACAAAATGCATAAATCTAAGTTAAAAGTTAATTTTGTCAATCCGGATAATTCCTCAAGGTTTAATCAGGCTAAGTTGGGTGTAATTAATGTTCACTAAGGCCACACAATCTAGGAAAGCTCCGGCTTAGCCCGCTATGGAAATCGGAGTTTGCAACCGGCTGGGCGGGCGCCAAGCGCCGGGCTGTGAACGGCTGGCGCGCGCCGCCGGATCGAGCGGGACAGCGCTCTAACGCGGGATCGCTCCGCTCCTCGTGGGGCGGTCGTAGCCAGTGCCATGGGGGCAAGCGACCGCACGAAACGCTCCGTGTACACGACGCCGAGGTACACTACCCCCTTTATTAAAATTTACGTTACTCGCCTGTCAAAACTCAGTCAAACAAATAACCTTTTGGACATAGTTAATTAGACGCGTCATCACAAGGAAGTTTTATTACAATCATATCACAAATACTGCGGACTATAAAGTGGTTTTATTTACAGCTATTTGTGCGAGTTTCGACAATTGGAAAACTTTCTGAAGAACTTAATGGTAACATTATTATGGATATGATATGAATAAGTAATATTCAGTTAGTACCGACTTGTGGATAACAATAATAATTTCAACAAAATGTAATAATATGATATAAAAGTTGAACTAAGCTATAAACACACATTCATTTATATTAACAATATTAATCTTGTTTTGTAAGTAATTAAAATTATATATATTTCTTTATTTACACAATATTTTTTTTAAAGATAAGGTTTAATTTATGAAACAATAATAAGTAATAAGAGTAACATATCGTTGTGAGGTGAGTGTTCATAATGCAAATTTTAGTATCTTATTTATGTTAGGTTAGTAAAAGTAAATAAAATAAAAAACTTATTAAAAAAACACGAAGGAATTGTTACGTCATCGAAAATAAATGAAACTTAAAAGAAATCGCCGAAGGATAAGATGGTGACAATTACAGTAAGATTAAAATGCAAAAGAAAGGTTTCTCATTTCACGGTCGATTTCATTATAAAATTTGGCGGTGGCCCTTTTACCGATACACCGACCCGTGGCTGACGCTCTTTTTCACTTTTCTTTTGTAAATCACTGGCTACATGGTAAAGACAAGTTAAATACTAAATTAAATCAAAACGAACCTTTTTTAACGTTTAATGAATTTAATAAATATTTTTATTTCATAAATTCGGCGATCAAGTGATTGCTTCCGCGACCGACCCTTTATTCGATATTCAATTTATTTTAACAACGATTCTGTCCTCTTTTTAGATTCTTATTGGTTAATTGGAAATAAATTATAATTTTAATGCCAATTCTTTGAACATCGGATTTACACCATACCTATTTGCAATTTCATAACACAAATCGTGTTTATAGATTTCCAGACTTATTGATTTGATAAAATTGTTTGCTACAATCAATTTCTAAAAAACAATTACGTTATTTAATTGTTCCATCGATTTTTAGAGGTTAAATAAATACGTATACGCTTTTTCCATCGGGTGTGTGGAATTCCACACACTTTGTGTATAACAAATTTTAGGGCGGATTACTTACTGTGAAATATTTTTCTAGTAATAGTAATAAAATAACCTCTTTGTTTATATATTTTAATTTATAAAATAATATAATAATTTATAAATAAAATTTAATTTATAAGAATAAATTCACAATCAACATAATGGAGAGAAATAAATTTAGGTACGTTTATTTGAATGAAATTATAATTAAGGCGTATATGAAAATATTTTTGTTATTATTCCGTTTTTTTTTTTATACTGAGCTCCGAGGGCATTTCTTGTTCAGTGAGTTAATTAAAACAATTATATTTTTATAAAATTTGTTTTAAAATTTTTTTATTACCTTAATTACAGAGTTCGTAATTAAATATTCCTCTTATTTTAAATTATTCATTTTGAACTATATTTTATAAAAAAAGCTAGTTTTGTCCGCGGCTCCGCCCTTGTGTATTTCGGTTATTGGAGCAAAGAGTAGCCTATGTCCTTACTCAGTAATCAAAGTATTCCAAATTTCATTGAAATCGGTGTAGCGGCTTCACCGCGAAGTTTGGATTTTATAATATTACTAGCTGACCCGACAAGCGTTGTGATGCCATAAAAATTAAAAAATATATATTTAGGGGTAAGTCACCCCCAGTCGTTTGACCGTGGTCGACTACACGATATGCACTCAAAATTTCATAAAAGCTGTTTCGGACGAGTTTGGTAACAAACACTGCGACACGACATTTTCGGGAAAATCAGGTGGCAACTACTTGCACACTCATTACCTTTCATGTAATTTGTTGTACTTGATTATCTGACTTTTAAAAAGAGTGGCCATGAGTTTTTTTGCCAGTATTCTTCTCATAAGGCCCTACGCATTTTGGAAACTGGAGTTTATGGATCGACACAGGCAGACAGTGAATTGGGTGTTTTCACCTAATTCACTTTGACAATACAGTACATCTGTGGCGTTTGTTTGTGTCGATCTATGATTTTTATCTGTAGCTTCAATTTAAAGTTCATAAATGTCACTTAGTGTCTTAATCGAATGAATGATTTTAAATTTATTTATCATGAGATTAGAATTTTGATGCATTCGTTAACTTATTTGAAACAACGGTAAGTGACTTCCGATATCCATGAATACATACGCCTTAAATTCAAAGAAGAGTCAAAGATTGTGCGTTGGCGCTCTTTGAGTCCCCCTTAGTCTGATAAGGGAGGATGGTGGAGGAAGGTAAACGTTTTCACTCAGTAAAAAGTAACACAATAAAGTCTTAAAAAACACCTAACGACCCGTACTCACTTCGTGTTGCGTTAACCCCCCGCTTTTCTTCGACTTGATTTACAAATTCGATTATATATAACTGATTTTTTGTTCAATCGTAATAAAATATGGCCTATGTCACTTCTGAATAGTATCGCTTTCTGTTAGTAATAATTTTCAGGATCGGATCAGTACTTCCAAAGATTGCTCCCTACAACAATACAAACAAAGTAAGAAACTTTACCTCTTTATTATATTAGTATAGATTAAAAAATTGGGTAGCCAGACCCTGAATCGCACAGTAGTTAGTTAGCAGTGTTCTGTGTGGTTCAGGTCCTACTGATGCCGTGAGGAGGGTTGTTCTTGTACATTAAACACACATGCTTAATGGTCACGCAATGATACCACTTTAAGAGAACTGAGACAGTATTTAAAACTAGAACAATTGTTTTCACATTTGCATTGTAATGATGAAAAATTACTTTGTTTATATGTGATGAAAGTACTTACAGTAAATATTGGAATGAAATGCCTCAAACATATGTAACTAAATATTTATGTTATGTCTCATTCTTGAATAAATCTCATAAAAATTTGCCTGCATTTAGGTAATTTTCTGGTCGCTAAAATTTTATCAAACTTCAACAAAAAAAATTGACAGAACAGTAGCACGTCCAATTAAAATCAATTGGTTGCACTTCTTGATCCCACCACTACCACAATACATTTCAAATGAAGCTGTTTATAGCAAAGCTTTGACTTCTAAAGGTAGTAATAATACTGGTACACGTGTTGTATCCAATAAAATTAGTATTATGATATTGTATGTATTACCCATCGTTTAAACATTGAGGTATCGATATATAACTGCTATTATTCTGCAAATCTTTGATTATCAGAAAAAGGAGTCGCTCAATCAAGATTTTTAACTCATCTTCCACACTGTGGGAAGGCGTTTAATCAAACGTGAAAATTGGAGATGCCAATTGAATTTTTGTTTTTACTTGTTCTATTTACAGGAGAAGGTAACGATTTTATAAAAAAGAGTGATCAACGTGCCATCACGGTTTAGTTTTTTGATGTGCGCGCATGAGTGTTGCTATAGTTGCTGGTATCGCAAGTCTGCAAAGCGTAAGCTTGTACATACAAAGTTCTTAAGCTTAGTGTTCTTAAACTTTCAAGTTACATTGAACTAAATGGTTCAAATGACTGTATCTTTAAATGGGTTATTAGGCACTTATCGCGCTGAAGTATCTACTTACTTAATTGCGTTTGGTTTCGCAATCGGTTCGGTTGTGGTTCGAGAATGTTCAGATCGTTTTCTACACGTGTCGCAACTTATTCGATGGGTCGGGGCCATCGCAGAATGGATCTATTCCGTGACTTTGTTACGTATTAGGCCCTGTTGTATGACATTCTTGTTTTTTAGAAATGTTTCAAAGTAGGTATATTAACAAAATTGTGTTTACAGGTTCGAAGCACACAAAGAAAACCATTTTACTAGTTTCACTCACAAAACCACATTCTGCATTCAGAATTTTGTTTCAATCTTCCTGCAACCAACCTGTAATCAAAGTTAATATAATAAAAATCAAATCCTCTAAAGTGTATCTCCTATTATATATGTTATTTGACATATCCAGTTCTGGAATTGTTCTGCATTCCGGTTGTGTTCAGTTTTTGATACTTTAGTGACAAAAATTAAAACACTTGAATTTGATTATTGAATAAGAGTGGCTATAAGTTTATATTGCCTACTGTGTAAAAGAAACACAGTGACCGGAACTCAATCTAAAAGCCTTTGTGAGACAGCGATGTACGTTTAAAGTCCGACCCAATTTTGTGAATCGAGCTCGTAATGAATTGTCACATTTGATCCGATTTACGAATCACATCGAATGCAGATGATCAAATTATGTTATTCACTAAAGTGTATTATAATATAAGTATCGCTAATCGATACTTGACATTATAAAAAGGTATAGTTTGTGAGTTTGTAATGGGTAATTTATTGAACCGATTTACTTTTATTTTCATTAATAGAAATTCTCATTATTTGTGAGAGTAATAGACTGTAATATATTAACCCGGAAAATTATTCCTGCGTATTCCGACATAAATGCGGGTGGAGCCGTGGCCAAAAGCTGCTCTCCAATAGTACTCTTAAATACATATTTTACTAGTTGAAAAATATTTTTTTCATTTGTCTTTCGGGAACATTACTTTTAGGGAGTTTACTTAAGCACAAAGGGCCAGTACGACCGGAGTAATACTATGGCTTTACAGAAAGTTGGTCTTTTGCAATTTTTAACCGACCTAAAAAGGAGAAGGTTATCAATTCGACTGTTTTTTATGTTTGTTTCATCATATCTTTCCACTGTGTGAACAGATTTTGATGTTTCTTTTTTCATTTGATGCTTTCCGTGTGGTCCAATTTCAATTTGGCGGTTGGTCTTTCTTGGAGTCTTGCGACGACTCGGTCATTGGTGTTCCGGTTAACTTATAAAGATTTTGTGAACTGTATGGTTATAATTAAATTCCATATTTCATATTACGTAAATTTTTGGTAAATCGCCTCATATTAGACCTTTTTATAGGGTAAATGTGAACTAGAATTTGTTTTGGAAAGTCTCTTATGGGACAGCCAAGATCACACTACAAACAAATCTACAAAGAAATAATAGAATGGTATCTGATACCCGCAGTATCATTTTTTTTTATGTATGGCCTCTGCCATAATAAATCTACTCTGCCTGATAGAAAGCATAAGCAGAATCCAAGAGTGGTGATCACCATACTCATTGTGAATGCAGACAATGCAATAATGCAACATGGTGACCTACACCATGGCGGCCTAGTGATGCTTCTGCATCATTGGGCCTCTGATGTTTTTTTGTAAAACAGAATATTTTTTTACTGTAAACAAAATACTGTACCTAAAAGAAAGGTGTATATATGTGTTAATAAAGACCCCATTAAATTATACTTAATATTAAAAATTCGTAATAAACTGTAACAGTCTGCCTGTCACGATTCCACTACTAAATCGCTGCATTGATTTTAATGAAATTTGCCATGGACGTACTTTGATTGTTAAAGACAGACTACACGTTAACCGATAACGGATATACAAGTCGCGGGCAATAGCTAGTTACGAATAAAATATTAAGATCTTGTTGCACGAATTACATTTAAAGTAAAATTAATATACAGTACTTTTGTTTGCAAATGACACCTATCTAAATAAATAATAAAGTATTTCTTGAAAACTTTTATTATCAACTTGCAAGTACTGCGTGTGTGTAAATAAAAAAGTAAAAATAGTAAATAGCTCGATTTGACTGATGTCGATGTTTAAAATTTTCGAACTAAGTAAATTCAGGCACTGAAATCTCTGTACCAGCGTTTATATTATGCAAAAATTGTGTAATAACATAATAAGTTGATAGTAAAAGTTTACAAGGAATACTTAATTTTATTCTTTTTAGAGCATGTCAATAAAAGCTTGTAATTCAAGAAGTTTATTGTTTTACTTTATTAAAGAGCTTAAAACAGTATTCTTCTAAGATAATCCGATGCGGGTAACGTCTTCTCATATAATAAAAACAAAAAGAACCTGAAATTAAAATTTACAAAACCTCTACGCAAGCACTTAACCAAATATTCATACCCCAAAAATACCTTACATCATTTTGGAAATGAGCTGATACTGTTATACTGCTAGACCGATATTGACCAAACATATCTAAACACCTCCGCAAAGAAACTGGCTTTCAAATGAAAAAAATCGCATCGTAATCGGTCCATCCGTTTCAGGGCTACAATGCCACAGACAGATACAGACACACAGACAATCATCGACGTTAAATTTATAACACCACTCTTTTGGCGTCAGGGATTAAAAAAATGTAAATGTTAATATATGATAATAGTAAACTATTTGCATACAAGCGTCAAAAATATCTTTTGCATCGCTGCCCACTGGTAGCCTTCCCGAATTCCCAGAAGAATAAAGAAAGCAGCAATGCCTCATTGAGTGGCAATGTCAATGCCTGCTACTATGTGGTATAAGAAGTGCCACTTTCTGGTTACGAAAAGTGTCGATCACCCTCATGCTGTTCTAGCATCTCGACCGCAATAGTAACATACCTATTAAATTTTTGTATTGAAAAAAATATATATTTTGTTTTTTAGACAGGACTGAGTTCAACAGTGAACTATCTTGATTTTATCTTCTATTCTATATTTGAATAATACATCGTTAGGTCAGTACCTCTTTTATGTAACTTTGTATAATACTGCAGTTATTATAAAAGGGTTGTTGTAGTAAAAAGGTACTAAAACGTACAAGCTTCTTTCTTTTAACTGCACACAGTCTTCCCCTTTTAATGTAGGTATTAGATACCTTTAAACGAGCAATTCTTGTATGTTTATAATTTGAATCTCGAAAGCGGGTGCAACGATTTTCATGAAATTTAGTATGCAGGGGTTTCGGGGCAATAAATCAATCTAGTTAGGATCCATTTTTTGAAACTAAAATAAATATCTCATCTCGGTCATCTCAATCAATCAACAACCCATAATGTTAGACTTCTGGGCTCGGGTAGCTTCTCAGGAGAGGGTTAAGGCCATACAGATCATCGGTGATCTAGATGCTATGAAATAAAATTAACATCTCAAATAATATGGTTCACTTAACTAAATAGAAAATCTCGTTTCACAAAGATTTTAAGATCTGAAATAATTAAAAAAAAAGTATAATGAACAAAACAAGAGACTATTTTTTCAATTATTTCAGTAATATAAATTATTATTTTCTAAATTTTGGAACGAAAGGCTAAGAGACTTTTAGAAAAGGTACCTTCTGTTTTAGAGAAGTGTTGATTACTCGCTTAGCTAGTTCCTCATTAGTATACCTATTACTCCCACCACTTTAGATAAACTAAAGTTTATTTCTATAATCCACCAAACTTAAACAGAAAACATTAGTTTGATTCCCTTGGGTATAGAAAGAAAAACTTAAATGTAAGCGTAAGACGGGGGCTTAAACACTTATCTAACTTATTCTAGTTCAAATAATAAAAATAGAATTGTAAAAAGAAGAAACGTTAAAGAGTATCCAAGTTTAGAAAACGTCGATCGTTTGAAAGTTATAAGAAGTCAAATTAGAGATCAAGCGTGGAACACGTACCTACCCCTTTAAACGCGAGACTACACAAATACGATACCTGCACCTTTATATGTAGGTACGGTCGTTTATATTACGTAAGAGCGAAAAATTCGAGTTTAAATTATATNATATACATCCACTGGCTACTATTTGATTTAGAGAAATATTATCTGATAATATTCTCTTTTCGCCCGACCATCTTACTTAATTGCGCTGTTTTCGAACGTTGACTAACTAGGTTTATTTATTTCTAATCATTATTACGACGACCCGACTATAAAATACTTTAATCGAAAAGAAGAAATATTCGAACACGATTAACGCCTTCACTCGTTCAAAGTCAGTTCATTAAAATCGGCTATTTTTGCGCTGACGACAGGAAAATTAAAAGTCGTACGAGTAAAGCATAAATGGATTTAAACGAATAAAACGCATCGGTTGTTTAATTCATATGAACCATGAAGAATTAACGTTGGCATATCATCTCGTTAGGAAATATGGGACACGCTGCGACGCGCTCAGCAAAATGTGTTCCATTGCTCTTTGTGTCGCCTTCTTTTGTTCACTGATCTACCCGCATGCCCGGCATAACGTGTTGTCTAGTTTTTCCATAACCCTCTCTCCATACTTGCTACTAATTAAGGGGTAGTTTTAAGTATAACTTTTCTTTGTGTTGACTCCATAGTTTTGTGTTACTATTCTGTCCCATCTTTTTCGTCCCTTTTTATAAAAAAAATGAGGATTTATTTTTTTGAAATCATTAATTTCCTGTTATGCATTTTATAAATAATGTTAATACAAATGTATTTATGCGAAATTCTGTATAATACGTTGCAGGCTGTACATATGAGATACTAAGATACAAAGTACCTTCCATGCAGATATAAGTACTAAGTACTAACTATAATAGTTTACAATTGACGACCAAGGTCTGTCGTAAAACCTTATGACATTAAAATGTCAATAAAACTATAATAGTACAGTTTTTAAGACATTAAAAGCCCCTTACCCTACATATTGGTATTAAGTACTAAGCAGAGAGTACCTCATTGATTTCATTAATGTAATATTATTTTTGTTAAATTGTATTACATAAATCTTATTACAAGCTTCAGAAATTTTGAAATATTAATATTATTAGTGTCTTAAATATTGTATCAACAAGCAAATATTCCTTATTAAATCGTAATCATGCCACGCATCCTCTACATAAATGATAATTAAGCCATTAATTACCCGCCCTCCCAAACCTACTCTTATGTCATGGCTCTGATAGAACCAAGACACGCTCTTGTTTTAACTAGAACCTACGTCACATTATTTATTCACTGCATCTATTCAGTCTATTTGACCACTAAGTAAGTGTATTTGATTAAATACGTCGCTATGTTTATCGTATTACGAATGTGTTTAGTTTCAAATAAATAATATTAACAGCGTATGGATCTATCATACTACGCACAAATGCGAGGTACGAGAAAATTAGCGAAAGTAAATCAACTTACTGTAAATACATTTACCTTAGTCCTGTGCTAATTAAATTTCCTACCAGTTGGTTGGAAAACATTTGACCTCGCTGGCTAAGTAGTGTAGTATTAGAGTTTATATCAAAGTTTTCTAATATGGCATAAAAGTAAGCTAAATCAGATCTATAAGAATCTATATATCTTCAGTTATTTGTTTTAACTGATTGATCTCATCACTCATCAATACTGAACCTAAGCCGCTGGAGCTACTGACTTGAAATTTTGATAGTTGAAACTCTTCATATTATAAGCATTTGATAGGAAAGAATTATAAAACAAACAAGAAATAATGACGCAAACGAAATCATGGACAACAGTTCCTATAAATAATATTATCAAATTTTATTCAGATAATTACCTATTCAATAATACATAAATATACACAGAGCTATACAGATAGATGTACTTAAAGTAGTCGTACATAAAATTTAGATTCTCTTACTTACATCGTCCGCTCTACTAAAAATTCAAAGCTTATCAAATTCTTTTTAGCTAAAATGTTACTTTCTTCGTTCCAGATAGCAATTTTAATAATTATCATTGTATATATATTTCTATAATAAAACAAATTTGATTTTCAAAATTATATTGGTTGATTCCGCCTTAATTTGGCAACTAGCAAACACAATAGTATAACAATGATAACGTACAACCAGTTCAATGTTACAAGGCCTTCAATTAGTAAAGGATTCTCTTTTCTCGCAATTTCGTCGATTAATGAGGCGGCGTTCTAACATGCCTACTAATGTGTTATGGCAATGGTTTTAGGTGTATTTTAGGGTAATGTATACGGTATTTGAGTGTACCTACTTAATTAATTGCATTAGACGATAATATATTCATCATCATCATCTATTCAGTCATAGGAAGGTCCATAGGTGACGCTTCAAAACCTTGTATTTCGGTCTCTATATAATATAGTAGGCTATGTACTCGTATATAATATAGTTAGTATGCGATTGATAGTGAAACAGTGCATAAAAGAGAAACAAATTTACATTCGCAACAGTTAATGTGGAAAAAACTCCTAATGGTTTTGTGTTGGTCATAGATTTAAGAAAATTCCTGTTGGATTTTCTAAAAAGACAATTTGTTTAGTATTTGTAGTTTAATTTTGTTCCTTAAGGAAGGTTATAACTTGGAAACTTAACGCTGACGAACAGTGTACATAAACGAATCGGAGAACTCGTTCTATTGAAACTTCCGAACAATTAATGGAGTTCGCTATATTTAGATATTATTTAAATATTAAAGTCTAATAAATTTTGGCGAAAATCAAGTACTAAGTTAAGTTTATTTTAAGTAACTTTCGAGTAACTTATTCTCGATTTGGCCATTACAATTATTATTCTTATCTCCGATAAGAATATATTTTTTAAGGTAATATTGTTCGTGCAATGTTTTACACTTATTTTATGTACTAATAATATTTCTCCTCTCTTCTTGTCTTTTTTATTTTTTTTTGATTAATATTAAATAGTATATTGTGCTGAAAGATTGTTAATTTAGTATGTTATAACAATGACAAAAGTAAATATTAAACCTCCAGAAAAAATATGAAAATTTTCTTAAATTTAAGTTTTCTGTTTATTCTAACGGTATGTATTGCAACATTCAAGTTAGATTTTCAATTTAAATTTGAGTAACAAAGTAATCATAACAATGTACTACACAAATTCGAACAAACGATGTTCTGGTTTTGTTTACGTCAAGACCTTATTAGAAAACTTTTTGAAATTTCAAAAGCTCAATAAGTTTTTCAATGTGCTGGCAAAATACGATTTGAATATGTAACGTCTTCATTCTTTTTGCAAATTGGATTAAACATGTTATTTTTTTATTAAACATGTTTACTTTACTTAAACAAATTAGATAGTCAACAGACTCAAATTTTGAAAATTAAAATCAATTTTGTTTTCCTAAGAAACATTTTTGTTTAAAATTTCTGCTTATGGTGGTAAAAGATATCTTCTTTCTTTCTTAATATTAAGTTTAATTTATTTGTTAACACGGAGTGTTCATCTAAACAACTAATTAAGAGTGAAATAATTAATTATACACAATGTTGAATTTTAAATGTAAGAGTTTGTATCAGCGAGTGATATAATCACAGACTTCAATAATAACGGAGCTGAAAGAAAGGTTAGAAAATATTAGAAATACATAGGCGTGTATTGCGTTGCAATATAATTTGAAAGGAACTGGAATAATTTGAAAGGATATTTTATTGAGATCTATAGCTTTGTGTCAAATATAGACGTTAATATTTAAATATTACTTTTTAAAAATTGCATGTCTGACTAACTTCGTGAAAATGCTGATAGTGACTTCACATATTTATAGAACTCATGAACTGAACGAAATCGCAAAGTACCTAACCTGTCTCATCATTCATTATCTTCCTAGCCTTTATTAATCCTAATTTTTTGGGGTGCAGTCTAACCGGCTTATCCTGAATGACAGTTTTCCACGGAGCGATTGGCTTCGGAACTCTGAAACCCTAAAGGTTGAATTAATTTTAAGACCCAATCTAACCTTATCATTGTTTTTTAATCATTACATATAGATGTACACTAAGTATCTTAGATACATTATATAAGTTTAGTATTGAGTTAAAGTGTCATATCTTTTTCTTACGCATCATTTCATGAGCATTTCAAAATACTCAACCTCAACTGAAACTCATCTTTACAGTTCGATATATTGAAAAGGACGCAATGAATTGAAGGATTAAATATTCCGTCTGTGTCAATATGATAAGAGCTGAGAATGGTTCAGTCTGAATTCCGAATAAATGTAAAATTAAAACAGGGGCCAACGAACCAAAGCAATTAGATTTTCCAGAGACAATTGTTGACAGCTGTGCTTCATCAGGACTCTGTCCTTAACCTTTATGTACCAGCTGGCGTCTACAAAAGGTCCCTTTAACAGTTTTCACAACTCCAAACTCAGCATAATAAAACATTACAGTTAACAGTATTTCATTTACATCTAATAAATACATTTGCAGACAATAAGAATAAATCACAATATTTTTTCAAAAGTTTAAGTAATTTGCTATTGAACAATATTTTTCAAAGAGAAAGAAATATTAACATATTTTTATTTTTTTGATAATATTATTTTTGTTTGTCACAAAATACAATCAAAAAACTCCGAAACTTTTAACAACTTTGAAAGAAAAACTTATATCGTGGACACAAGTTGGTTCGCCGCAATATTTGAAACCTCTGTAAAAGATGTTGCCCACAATGGTCACAAATTTTAGATACAATCAAATAACCATTTTGAACCTACTTCCAAATTGAAAATAACCTACTATGTTAACCGAAATCAAAACTTTTCTTAATTAATAACTAAATAAATACTGTTAATTCAAAATAAGTTTGTATCCGAGGTAAAATCGAAAAAAAAATCCTCATTTTGTATTACATTTCTATGGACGCTGGTTTTTATTTAGACATAAATACAGCTTCAAATGTTTCTGCCTTTGGAATTCTTTTGCAGTTACACTGGATTTCAGCTGTTTCAGTATGTCATAAAAATGATCTTTCTTTTTCAGATTCGATGAATTGCGGCATTGACGTAAAATGTATATTGTGCTGCGAACTCATGACATGAAAGTGTGTGCTACAGCTACTAAGTAATAACAAATTGTAAAGTAAGGAAGTGATTATATTTAGAAAAAGATTAAGACAAAAGTGTTGGAACTGTGATAAAGTGTAAGTGACCGAATATCCAGTAATATGGGGATGATACCATCAAGTGGAAGCCGCATCCTTGTGGCTTTCTTTGCTACTGTCTTTTGGGGAATGGGTAAGTAAAAAAACATTAGGTACAACTTTTTTGTTCGTACCTACCAAATTTGTATATAAAATACTTAAAGTTATTCAAGAATACAATGTCATTTGGTTAGTAACAAGTTAGTTGTCACTTGTCATAGAGTATGTTCATAAACCGCGGTTAGGGTTAATCCAATTATTTGCAGTGCTTTTGAATCAGATATAAATTATTACGCTACCTCTATTTGAAACTGAATTAGATATACTTTGAACTCGGACTATCTGAAGTTATCATACCATTACTAGTTTTAGTTTAAAATAGCCTTTGAATCCAAAGTTATGACATTGTGTATTTTAGGTTGAATAGGAAAATGAAGTTCCATTTCAGTTTCCATAAGTACCTCGCCAGGGCTCGCTTTACTTTATCCCTATTCCGCAGCCGACCGTCACGTGACATGCAATACACACATCAAATTCAACTGCAAAACTATAGTCACAAAGAGTACTTTACTCTTTATGACTGTTAGTAATTTTGGAGGTCAATAATTTTTGAATATGCTCTTGTTGGTAAATATTAGACTAATGATACAAATATTGACTCATAAATTGTATTAGATATTAAAATAAAAACTGCAATATTAGTATAAATTATAAATTCTGTTTTCCATTGTAGGAGTTCTAGTTGCTAAACTTTTCTCATATGGATTGCCACAGTGCTCTATATTTTATATTTTAAGGTTAGCAATTCTACTTCATGACAATTCAAAGCTAAATTTTGTAAATGTATAAGCTCTTATCACAATTGTAATTAATTTATTTGAATGCAAGCTACTTTAGAGCGAGCTCGATTTTTTTGTATTTAAGTTTTCCAAAAATAATCGCAATTCTAAACATACTCAAAATTCTATGTGGTAAATCCGGAGTATATCCCCTTTAAGCTTAAGAACATCTTATTCTACCCAAAAGCCTCTTCTTATATCAAAGAATATTCAAGATACAGTAGCTTATAATCGATTGGCATGATGCGAAGTAAACTGTACTAAAGATTATCCAGCAGGCCGAGTTTCTCAGTAGTCCCATGATGCCAATTGGTTTTCTAACTGTAACAGCGGTGAGGTTTATGAGAAGCTCAAACGTAAGACGTTCATCCAAGGTAACTCCAAGATATTTAATACATTCAGTGCAGGGAATTACTAGGGAGAATAGATGGGGTGTGGGAGTGTAGGAACACTTGGATAGAGTTCTTAAGTCGATAAGCCGCAGTTTTATTGAATTAGCATACTTTGGCTTTTCAAAACCTTTGATATGTAAGTTATATTATACTGTTTGTTAGTTTATTATTCATTTTGTTGAACTATTGAAATATTAATCATGTATATAGACAATTAAAAACATAGATGACTTGGTAAAGCAGGTTGTAATTTTTTAAAGATTTTTTCAACCTATCATTTATCTCATTAATAATAAATATATTAATAAAAAATTTAAAAAACACCTACGCCGCCTCAGATCAAAATTATCAATTAATTGTCATTAAAAGATTATACTCGCACGCGTGAAGCACTTAAGCGAGTAATCATACGCTATTATGCCTTACATCATTTTGGAAAAGAGCTAATACTCTTATACTGCTGGACCAATATTGACCAAACATAGCTAAGAACCACCGCAAGGAAATCAAATAGGTCCATCCGTTTAAGAGCTACAATGCCACAGACAGACACACAGACAGATAGACAGATAGACATCTGCGTCAAATTTATAACACGCCTCTTTTTGCGTCGGGGGTAAGAAACAAATTTGATAGTTGCCAAAAAACCATCTCTTACATGCTGGCAACGTCATATACAGTTGACAAATATATTTGTAACTGCTCCAATGGGATGCTAAGACTGAAAGTAAACTCTTTTCTTATTAGTTTTTAAGTATAAATAACTTTTTTGACTTAATGTTATGGGGATAATAATATCATTGTAGTATATATTTTAACATCTATATATTATTATTGTTAATAATCATCATAATTAATATCATAAATATGAATGTGGCTTTTTGAAGTGAAACTTCTTTAGGCGCATGAGGGTAAAATTTTTACAAATGTAACGTCACGCAAGTATGCAACGGAAGAGTCGAAAAAGAGAGAGAGAGAGCGATCGAGACCGATTGAGAGAGAGTAAGACAGGGCGACCGTAGCATGAAGCAATGGAGTGAGAGTAGGGAGCAAGCAAGTGAGAAAGATCGAGAGAAAAAGTGAGATAGAGCGATTGTCGTATCACGCACAATGCCATGGAGCGATGGGTGGGAGAGAGCTAAGAAGTTTCACTTCTGACATGTGTACTTTGTACGCACGCACTTTTTTTATTCATTGTTCAATTTTCAGGCTTAAAACTGAAACGTTTAAAACTATAACTACTAATCCATACTATTATTGAAATTCGAAAGTTACTCTGTCTCTCTGTCTGTAACGCTTTTAATGCTACGCCGATTTCGATGAAATTCGGCAAAAAGATACTTCAATTATTTTAGAAGGATATACTACTCTTTACCGCGATAATCGACACACAAATAGGTGTAGCCTCGAGCAAATGCTAGTTTCTTTTATATGAGCTTGTAACTTGTAGAAAGGACATCTTAGGACCTTTTATCTATTAACAAAACCTTTTATACATAAACAAAATCCACACAGCGTGTCGGGCCACGCACCATGTAGTTTATTACCACCCGAATTAAACAAGTAACATCTTCATCTAAGTAATTGTTTTCTAAGGATTTTGTTCTGTGTATGAAATTTGCCAAGTAGTTATTTACTTGGGAAAGGTAATGTTATAAATTTGGCAACTATTACACTTAAAATAAAACAAATTACCTTAACCGTAGTAGTGGTTACTTAATATAATTACATCAATCTAATACAAACAGTCTATATAAGGTAGATGGTCGAACGACAATAACTCAGACAAAACAAATCAAAACTATCAAGGTTCTTTTTTACGACTAACAAACTCTAAAAGTACTGTTTTTGAGATATAAAAACTTTAAAATATTTCGAGATATAATTAAGTTATATATTCTAGGGAACTAACGATAACAGAACATAGACACATACATCTTAGAAATAGTATGTTTCATTAAAAACAATTGAAAAATTATATACATTAAAACATAACTTCAAGTCATGTTATTTACCCTGAACTATAAAATACCGTTCAATACTAATACACTAAGCCTAAAAGTTATAAAAAATATGCGATCTTATACTATATTTCATTGGTAGTAGAGTCAGGCTGATTTCAGCACGGCCAGGGCGGTATTACCCTCGTACAGAAGATCAACGTAAAATGACAGCATTCGTAGTGTCGTGTTTCGTTGGTGAGTGTCTGCATGCGCAATGAGTATTTTGACCGCCACTCTTGGATTCTTCTTATGCTTTCCATCAGGTAGAGTTACTTTGGCTGGCCCATACATATAAAAAATGTAGTTATTAGTTCCATAAATAAACGCATATCCGTATATACGCATTATATTGATTAAGTTTAAACACGTGCCATGAAAACCTATGAAGTATATATCATAATAAGAAGGCAACAGCTATAAGAGTATACGAATAAAAGCGAAGGCGCTTCTAAACATCAATTACTTTTTTTCGCTGTTACTGTTTTTATACGCTTATGATAACGTCATATCGAAATGATACGGTAGGAAATAGACAGCAATTTTCTGATGCCTACTTGCTTATATTAAGTGTTTTTCGTTCTCTTTTATGAAAATATGCACTTAAATTTGATTGATGTTTATGTTGCGATGAAATGCTTTTTATGTGAAGAGGGAAAAACTGTTAATACATGACATTAGAGGTCTTGACTGCTGAGCCTGAATTTGTTGATCTTTGAAGTAAAGAAAAAACGGATTGTGTGGTTTTATGTAGCCACGGTAAAAGTGAAACTTTTTTTCACATTATAGATACTTAAATAAAAATATTCGGAATAATATTTCATTAAGGGTAATAACAACATTTACATTCAACACTGACAAAAACAAACAAATTAACTTGGAGCACTGGCACGAATGAGTAATAGTCTATACACTACACGGTCAGCTGATGGAACTATAGACGCCGCCATATTGGCCTCGGCTGCTCTGACGAGTGCCTTTTACTTTATCCCTACTCCGCAGCCGACCGTCACGCGACATGCAATACACACACCAAAAAATTTGAGACGATGTAATAAAAGTTTCACTTTAAAATAACTTTTTGTGATTTATCTATGTGCCTGTACTTACTAAAAATTAATTATGTGTGTTGGTATTTAATCAAAGTAAACTGACACACACACTGACAGTCGTTTTCTTAGATTAAAGTGATATTGTAGTACTTGCTTAGCTTTTCTCAAAAGTGTTTGAGAAATCTCTTGGAAGAAGCCATTTGACGAAGCTGACCACAGTAAGCGGAGAAGTCGTTGCTTCCAAGCTGGCTGTCCTTTCGGAAGTAGAAAGCTTCTATGGCGATTTGTACGCTTCGCATGCATCTCGACCTGATCCCGAAAATGAGGACCCTCGAGCCAAATTAAGACGCCACTTCACCAAAGATCTGCCAGAAGTCAGCATAGACGAAATCGAGATGGCTCTTAGACAGCTGAAAAATGGAAAAGCCCCTGGAGAGGATGGCGTTACTACAGAGCTGTTAAAGGCTGGAGGTAAACCCGTATTAAAGGCGCTCCAAAAGCTTTTCAACGCTCTCCTGTTCGAAGGGAGGACTCCAGAGGCGTGGAGTAGGAGTGTGGTCGTCCTGTTCTTCAAAAAGGGAAATAAAACCATGGTGAAGAACTATCGGCCCATTTCCCTCCTGAGCCATGTCTATAAGCTGTTTTCAAGAGTCATCACGAACCGTCTTGCGCGAAGACTCGACGAATACCAGCCACCGGAGCAGGCTGGGTTTCGGAGCGGATATGGCACCATAGACCACATCCACACAGTGCGGCAGCTAATACAGAAGACCGAAGAGTATAATCAGCCCCTGTGTCTAGTATTTGTGGACTATGAA
>PKRV01000835.1:1585571-1632385 GCA_003709505.1 Hyphantria cunea | reverse complement strand
TTTAAAGTCGCTCAGCGTGCAATGGAGAGGTATATGCTCGGCGTTTCTCTAAGGGATCGCATTAGAAACGAGGTGATCCGACAAAGAACCAGGGTCATCGATGTAGCCCACAGGATTAGCAAGCTGAAGTGGCAGTGGGCTGGCCACATTTGCCGAAGAACCGATAACCGTTGGGGTAAACGAGTTCTTGAGTGGAGACCGCGTCTCGGCAAACGTAGTGTAGGACGTCCACAAGCCAGGTGGAGCGATGATTTGCGCAAGACGGCTGGCAGGAGCTGGATGCGAGAAGGCATAGATCGAACTAAGTGGCGTAAAATTGGAGAGGCCTATGTCCAGCAGTGGACTGCGATAGGCTGATGATGATGATGATATTCTATTTACTTCTAGCCCAATTCCATTAAAACTTTAATTATTCATGACTAAATTATTAAACCTAATAAAATATTTTCTTTGCCTTGTTTTTCATAAGTCAAGTTCAAGGAATTGTTAAATATATCCCAAGTAATTACTGTCCATACTGTGCTAATCACTGTTAATGGACTAAAGATCAAGTATCAAACCTTATTAGAGAATAGAGAAATGTATAGTTTTTTTTTTACTAACCGTTTCACCGACGTAACTTGAAGACATGATCAAGATAGTCTTTAACTTTGAGACAATAGCTACCACAAAAATGAAATAAAATATATTAAATACAAACAGACAGTGACATACATATAAAAAAATCTGTAAAAGATTTTATTATTCTTTGGAAATGTGAAATATCTAAAACAGGGATGTTAAATGGCTTCGAAACCGTCACCTAAACTATCAGATACCTGAAATAAAAATCTATTCGAAGCCTTAATAGCGGCACACAAAAGATCCGAATGATTACAAATGACATCAACTTATGTATTACAAGTAATTATTATTTTTATGACCGAAATATTGTGTGTGTTTTTGGAGTTTTGAGAATCAATTCGAATTAGTAGCCATAATGATTACTTAAAAACCGTAATCAAAAGAAGATTTACTAATTATTTATGTTGTTTTTCTTGGAAGATTCCATGCGACATGTCATGCAAGCACAGTTCAGTTGTTATTGTTCTTTTGACTATTCTAAGTGGAAGCTTAGCGTTAGATTTCGATAGAAATATTAAACGTAAAATAAATTATGAAGATTATTGTAAATTATAATTAACCTAATGTTTATTTCCGTTTTATAATTCTAGTAACCGTAATTGAGACTTTTCGAAGCTATTGGACGATACCACGTATTTGGTATAAAAAGCACACCTTTATTCAAAATTTTACGTTCATAAAATACTTGCATAAAGTATAGTTATAATATTCTGTGGCTATTTGCTCCTAACAAATGACATGGAAGAAAAATATTGCTTTAAAATGCATTATCATAGCCGTAGAGGAAGGCTATTATCTTTCGATAAGAGGCCCTTATTTCGCATTATTAGTTTTGTTCTATTTTGTAGAGCTTGATTGTTCAGTATTTTACAATCCAGAATTTACCAGAACTTAATCAGCGATCAATGAATGTCTTATTTTAGTTGTTGGCTTTAGTAAGAGTTACGAGAGTTTCGGCAACAACAATCCTTGGGGGCAGGTGTTTGTTTACTTTAGCTATGTACAAAACTTACCAAAGTTGTAGTGTGTTATCATATTGTTAACCGAATAAACAACATTATTTAAATATTTTCACTGTCCAGAGAGAACCATGAAGAGTTTTTAAATGATTAAGTGCACCGTGAAGTAACATGATATCTTTATATTCCCATAATCCTTTCGAGTTAAGCACCGATAACCTTAAATTAATCATGCTAATAAAAATAAATTCAGAGAAATTTTTTTATATACTCGAACTAATTATATTGAAATTTTAATGTTGCTTATGTCCTTATGTGCTTGTAAGCGTAGCGATTTCCACATACATCAGAGAATATACTTCATTGCCATTCATTGTATCGGGTAATGATAGGTTTCGCAAAAATTATTATACATATAATTGTCTACATTTCAAAATGAATCGTTTTGGCTACATCCCGCCAGTCGTAATCATGGTCAATATTGATACAATACCTACTCCTACAAAGTTATAACGAATAATAATGTCGTTTAATAGTATGAAATTTTGTTTAAAAGAAAAACAATCGAAACACAAATCTTAATCTTAAAATTCTGACAGATGTTCTATTAAATTTATTGTTACCGATGGATATGGTATGAGTCTGCCAAAATATGCCACAAAACATTCTACTGAACTATGCATCCCTTCAAGCGATTACCATAATAACCACTATGCCAAACTAACATACACAAAACACCTATGTATGCAGCCGACACTTCACGGGTTCTCAAATGACTTGGCTACCATCCATTCGACTATTTAATCTTGTTATTTAAGCATATTAAGCTTGTTGTAACTAAAAGAATGATTTGTCTTTTCAAACTGTTTTCTTAATTAACGTTCTTTAACTATAAATTTGTCTGTGGGTTGTAATCAATTATTTCGCCAACACTCCCTAATCAATCACTATGTGGGTGTAATCTAGACAAATATTAAATTCAGTATAAGCCGCAGAAATTTGCTCTCAATCTGGGTAAACTTAGAAAGCCAATAGTGAATAACTAGTAGGCACTATTGTAAATTTTCAATAACAAACAGTGTACTTTTTATGGTCTATAATACTGATCAAATATAGCAAGTGATAACAAATTTCAAGTTCTTTTTTATTGAAGAGCTTCTCCAAAGAAATGAAGAGACGGCAAAGACTTTTATTTTAAATCTATTTGTCTTTAAAGTGTTTAGTTAGAGTCAAATGCCCCGCGCCAAATTCTTTTTCTTAACAAATTAAGCATGATTTTGAAAAGTCTGGAGAGATCGATAATGAAATAGTAAGTAAAAAATTAAATCATGAAATAGCACTGTAAACGTTTTCTAATGTGTATTACTTTCAATATGACTTAATTAACATATAATTGCCGTTGATCCAACAGTTATAGCAACAATTTATTATAAAACTAGTACTGCTAGTGGTTAGTACTCCTAGTACTTCCCCGCGATTTCACCCGCGTTTAGGTACAGCTGTGATTTTCATTTATTTCATACACGATTTGTGAAAAAACTGGTGGAGCCCCGCGGTTTTTTCCGCGGTACAAAGATATAGATAAGAGGCGCTCATAGCTCAGTTGCACTCGGTGATTGGAAACAATCACCGGGGTAAGCAACGACGGCGCGGTCAGTACCCGAATTTAATTAAAATCCATTCAGTGGTTTTTACGTTTACTTACAAACTTTCGCGTTTATAATATTAGTAGGATAAATGTCCATCATATTTTTTTTAGAAAATTTTCAAGTTAGTTTTTTTGGTATACGGGTGGAGACAATATAAAAAAAAACAAAACATCCCAAAAATTACTCCATGCGTTCTTGTGTTATAAATGGTGTAATTAACCTTTCTTTATATTGTATGTTACAATGTGACTCCTTTTAAAACAATATTCACATGGAGACCATAAAAGTACCTTGTATAAAAACCGGCCAAGTGCGAGTCGGATTCATGCACGAAGGGTTCCGTACCACGATCTATAAAAAAATGGCAAAAAATCATGTCTGTTATAAGGGAGTCCCCCTTAAGTATAGTTTTATTTTAATTTATTAATTTATTTTCAAATTCAATATATAAATAAATATTCTTTAAATATATTTTAAGCGCTACCTATTGCCGTTATCAATATCAAGTAAAAACCATTGTCGTTGTGTTGGAGCCCCTTTAAATATGAATTTTATTCCGTTTTTTATGATTTATTGTTACAGCGGCAACATAAATACGTCATCTCTGATAATTTTAACTTTCTAGCTACCACCGTTCATATGGAGAGACCGACGGATGGACAGGGGAATCTTAGTACGGAACCCTGAAAGTGTTACAAATCTGTTAAGATAGAATAGTTTTCTAATATGATATAAATTATGTACAATAGTTATGAAATCATACTGATATATAATAAATATATAATATTTTTCTCAATATAAATAAAAAATATCAACGAATACTACTGTTGTTTTAAGAATTTATAACTGTATGTTTTATCATTAAATTAAAACTATGTAACTTGAAGGTATTTATATTTTTGCTGTACCTCTATCTTATTGAGCTCTTTGGGGGATACCTTCGTTCAGTAGTGGATGGCAGCAGGGTGAAAAGATATCTGTTGTTCTTGATGGTGCGAACCATGCTATTTATTATGTTAGCACATCTGCAGAAAATCATACAGAAATGTACAAAGTCGCCAATAGCATTTTCACAATATTGCAAAACTGTACCACAATTATGTATAAAAAGAGGCTCCATTAAAACTCTTATGACATTACCCGGATGCGGCTGAAATTCTGAATTACTCAAGCCGATAAGTTTTAAATTGTTGCGAACTACGAGATACGTTTCTTTTTTAATAATGTTGCCTGCGGGACTGCGTTTTGTTTGATGAACTGTGTCAGTGGATGGCGAAAAAGGTTTTTATCTGTGTATTTACGAGGAATATTTTTAAATAAAGAACCTTTTTGCTTGTTTTAAGTAAGTTTTACTTTAGTAAAACTGCGAAACTTTGAATTAATTTAGCCTTCACAACTCTATCATGACACAACATGACAGAAATCCTTGCATTCTTGAAACGTGAAACTAATTGAGTTAAACGTTTGCTAACTAGTACGTAGCTATAAACCACTAGCTTACTGCATATGGGAGTATATTCTAGCCATACCTTTTATAATGCAGAAGGTTTGATATTAGGATTTAAGGAATAAAATAGATATATGTATAACTAGAACGATGTAATTCTAAGAACGTAATATTAGACATTGATGTAGTTTATAGTNGAGAGATTGATAATGAAATAGTAAGTAAAAAATTAAATCATAAAATAGCACTGTAAACGTTTTCTAATGTGTATTACTTTCAATATGACTTAATTAACATATAATTGCCGTTGATCCAACAGTTATAGCAACAATTTATTATAAAACTAGTACTGCTAGTGGTTAGTACTCCTAGTACTTCCCCGCGATTTCACCCGCGTTTAGGTACAGCTGTGATTTTCATCTATTTCATACACGATTTGTGAAAAAACTAGTGGAGCCCCGCGGTTTTTCCCGCGGTACAAAGATAAGAGGCGCTCATAGCTCAGTTGCACTCGGTGATTGGAAACAATCACCAGGGTAAGCAACGACAGCGTGGTCAGTACCCGAATTTCATTAAAATCCATTCAGTGGTTTTTACGTTTACTTACAAACTTTCGCGTTTATAATATTAGTAGGATAAATGTCCATTATATTTTTTTTAGAAAATTTCCATGTTAGTTTTTCTGGTATACGGGTGGAAACAATATAAAAAAAACAAAACATCCCAAAAATTACTCCATGCGTTCTTGTGTTATAAATGGTGTAATTAACCTTTCTTTATATTGTATGTTACAATGTGACTCCTTTTAAAAAAATATTCACATAGAGACCATAAAAGTACCTTGTATAAAAACCGGCCAAGTGCGAGTCGGATTCATGCACGAAGGGTTCCGTACCACGATCTATAAAAAAATAGCAAAAAATCATGTCGGTTATAAGGGAGTCCCCCTTAAGTATTGTTTTATTTTAATTTTTTAATTTATNTTTATAGTATTTTCTTTCAATGTTTCTGCCTCTTTTCATATTATCTCCCGCTGCATAGTAGGCTTTCTCGTGAGATAATATTGCTAATGTTTGCACAGGATAAAGTGTAAGGTAGACTGTTGCTTACAAACTTATATTTACGATATGAAATATTCGAGGGAAGTTATAATTGTATAATTTATGTTATACTCCTGTACGTATAGCACTTGAGTTAATACAAAAACTCCTATACAAAGAGTCCAGCTAAATTCTTTAGAGCGTGGTAGAAGAGTTATATAATAATTTAATAATCGTGGCAGGTATTCCTTATTTGAACAAAGAAAGCTCATCCTGGAAGTAATCACTTCAATTTTAAAGGTTGAATTTACTTTGAAGAACAGAACGTGTAATATTTAGTGAATATTTGATAGTTCAAGTAGCTTATGTTCGCATGAAAATCGAGACCGCAGGTTTAACACTTTCAAGAAGATTGGGGTTTATGGCAGGTATTCCTTATTTGAACAAAGATAGCCCATTCTGTAAGTAATCACTTCAACTTTAAAGGTTGAACGTACTTTGAAGATGGTAGCATGTTTGAGATTATGTGTTTTAAAGAAACGAAAATGATGTGAACTCCTTATTAGAAAACTATGCCAAGAATTTTAAGTGCAATTGTAAATGCTTACAGTATTTGACATGATTCGGGCTGTACATACAGTTCTTAATAGTAGCTCCAAATCTTTTTAAAATAAAATATTACCTTCTGTATATTTTTAAGAGTATTAGCTGCCAAAATGACTCTACCCTGCTTAAAATGAACGAAAACTAGCAAAACAGTACAAGGTAATTGAAATCCAATCACAGGTCTCGTTCTTCTGAAACATTTATTAGGTTCAAATTACAATGGTAGGATCTCTGTATAGTAGCGGGTAATATTTACCTAATAACATTATTATATTTACGAGAGTTAAGGCTAATGTAAAAAAATGTGCTTAGAGTTACANGATTTAAGGAATAAAATAGATATATGTATAACTAGAACGATGTAATTCTAAGAACGTAATATTAGACATTGATGTAGTTTATAGTGTTTCCTTTCAATGTTTCTGCCTCTTTTTATATTATCTCCCGCTGTATAGTAGGCTTTCTCGTGAGATAATATTGCTAATATTTGCACAGGATAAAGTGTAAGGTAGACTGTTTCTTACAAACTTATATTTACGATATGAAATATTCGAGGGAAGTTATAATTGTATAATTTATGTTATACTCCTGTACGTATAGCACTTGAGTTAATACAAAAACTCCTTTACAAAGAGTCCAGCTAAATTCTATAGAGCGTGGTAGAAGAGTTATATAATAATGTAATAATCGTGGCAGGTATTCCTTATTTGAACAAAGAAAGCTCATCCTGGAAGTAATCACTTCAATTTTAAAGGTTGAATTTACTTTGAAGAACAGAACGTGTAATATTTAGTGAATATTTGATAGTTCAAGTAGCTTATGTTCGCATGAAATTCGAGGCCGCAGGTTTAACACTTTCAAGAAGATTGGGGTTTATGGCAGGTATTCCTTATTTGAACAAAGATAGCCCATTCTGGAAGTAATCACTTCAACTTTAAAGGTTGAACTTACTTTGAAGATGGTTACATGTTTGAGATGAGGTGTTTTATAGAAACAAAATTGATCCGAACTCCTTATTAGAAAACTATGCCAAGAATTTCAAGTGCAATTGTAAATGCATACAGTATTTGACATGATTCGCGCTGTACATACAGTTCTTAATAGTAGCTCCAAATCTTTTTAAAATAAAATATTACCTTCTGTATATTTTTAAGAGTATTAGCTGCCAAAATGACTCTACCCTGCTTAAAATGAACGAAAACTAACAAAAACAGTACAAGGTAATTGAAATCCAATCACAGGTCTCGTTCTTCTGAAACATTTATTAGGTTCAAAAAGAAAAATACACACATATTATTACTACAATGGTAGGATCTCTGTATAGTAGCGGGTAATATTTACCTAATAACATTATTATATTTACGAGAGTTAAGGTTAATGTAAAAAAATGTGCTTAGAATTACACTGCTTTATCAGAATTTATCCATAAGTATGTTCAAGTATGTTAAATTTTGTCGATTACCCTATAATTTTTTCGCAAGCGAAGAAATCTCTCCTTCTTTTCTTAATTTCTATATCTATTTACTCACTAAACTCTCTAAACTGATGGACCCTCGCACTCTCAAACTTTGGCATCACAATTATTATTAAAATGTAAGCAAAATGTTTCTTGAAATATGAAATTTCACGTAGTAAGAAGAAGAGCCTCGGTAAGTACACTACAGAAAATCGCTTCTAAACAACACTTACAAAGTGTTGTCTTACAAGACGTGATTGAGGTCGCCGGAGCTGCTTAGGAAGGAGGATAGATAAAACAACTTGTAAGCGACACCTCGCTGATGTAGTGTTTAGTACAAGTGTGGATTATTCGTCGCTAACAAAATATATGTATTATTTTCCTTGAAACTCTTTCGTAATTTATGCAAACGTACCCTAATTCTTTCAATGGTATAAATATTCTCGAACACAAAGTATTCTCCTGCAGTTTCAAAACGAAACAAAGAACGGAAGCCAGTAGTCAATAAAACTTTTAATTGTTACATCTATCTCTTAAGATCTCCCCGTCATGAAACAGTACAACAGTAGGGAGAAACTCTCAGATTGTGTCGTGATTATTTGCATTTTAATTAAAGTTAATTATTGTACGTAGGAAATTAGAATTACTTGCAAATTAATTCTCAGTAGTAGCTGTTATACGAATGCTGAATCAGTGATTGTCTAGCCTCCGAGAGGAAATTATACTCGCAGAGTCGTCGTCTTCACATAAATTAACCCTTGTCTCACTAAGAGCCATTAAAGCGACATTTGTATCACTCACCGACAGGAAACTACCAATCTATCTCAGTCAGTGCCAATTGCGCAAACACGTCTTCATTTTGGTCAAAACTCAAAGTCAACTGACAGAAACTATGTTTTCTATGTGTAGGATTAACCTCGTCTTCAACGAAATACTCAACAACAAATGCCTAATATAATAATATTAAAAATGCATAGCTTACGTAAGCTTACATAAAATTGGATGACCGAAAATAAGGCTACGTAACCAAGTTAATACTCCGTAGGTCTGTACTCTGTTGATCGGTTTCATTGACAGTAATCCTGCTTTATCAGATTTGGATTTCGGGATTAGTGATGGCATTAGTTACATATCAATGTGGTTTTTGTAATCTCTTTACAACAGACCTAATGATGAAAACAATTGGGCTATGAGGCGCTCATAGCCCAGTTGTACTCGGTGATTAGAAACAATCACTGAGGGTGAGCAACGACGGCACGGTTAGTGCCTGGATGGGTGACCGCTGGTGGCATCTTACCATGAGCGTCTCCGTGATTCGGAGGTCACGTTAAGCAGTCGGTCCCGGTTGTTATCATAGGATAACAGTCGTGAAGCTTAGTTGGAGGCCTTCGGGCGGCTTAAAAACATCCAACGATAAGGTTACGTAGCACGAACGGTGTCTTGCCAGTCCCCAACCCGCAATTGGCCAGCGTGGGGACGCATGGCCTTAACCCTCTCCTGAAAGGAGACCCGAGCGCAGCAGTGGCACTTTATGGGTTGTTGATGATTAATTATGATAAAAACATACAACACCAAAATGTTTTTGTATATAAACTTGCTAATACCCATTAATTAATTATTAACTCATAAATCTTTCCTCAACCTGCACTTAAGCCATGCCGACAATACTCTTCCCCAAAATTATGAAGTTCACTTTTGATATTAATAATTTTCAAACCGAAAAGTTTTTGTTTATAAAGTTTAATAATAGATACTTTGTTACCCAATGGAGTTTTGGAACTCGTAAACAATTTTCTATATTTCTGTGTTCATATTTGACTGGTCTTTCCCAACTCCGACACCAACATACAGTTCCATAAAGAAAATTGAAGAAATTTGCAATTGAAATTGCTTTGTTATAAATAACTAGCTTTTGACTGCAGCTTCGCCCACGTGCTGTTGGGTATCGTGATAGAAAGTCTATGTCCTTCCTCAGGAATCAAAGTATTTCCATGTTTTTTTTTATGGAATAGGGGGCAAACGAGCAGACGTCTTGCCTGATGGTAAGCGATTACCGCCGCCCATGGACACCTTAACACCATAGGTGTCACAAGTGCGTTGCCGGCCTTGGGGAATGGGGAGGGGGATGAGGAGAAGGGTTAGATTATGGGCCTCCGGTATCCTCACTCACTCGGTGAAACACAGTGCAGGCGCTGTTTCACACCGGTTTTCTGTGAGGCCGTAGCATCACTCCGGTCGAGCCGTGCGTGCGTGGCTCTCCTTCGAGTTAATAGTTGAGTTAATGTCAAATTTCATTAAAATCGATGCAATGATTTAGCAGTGAAAGAGGTACAGTCAGACAGAGTTGCTTTCGAATTTATAATCAACTTCTTTTAAGTATAATTAAAGCTAAATGCTTTTTATATGACTACTGCAAAGTCAAAAGGAAGGGTAATTGTTTTGGCAGTCTATGTATTTTTATATGTTCCACCATAATGCCCAACCTACTGAGCCGATTTTAATGAATGGATTTGTTATAATGACCCGGGTTGCATCCGTACTTCCATACTAATATTATAAATTTGGAAGTAACTCTGTATGTCTGTTTATGACTCTGTTACGCTTTCACGGCTAAACCGCTGAATTGGCTTGGATAATCATATATAATAGATTGGACCTTGGAGAAAGGCATAGACTACTTTTTGTCGTGATTAGCGACATGTACGGGCCTCACTTTTAAATTTAGAAGGCTCACAAATCTCCTCAAACATTTTTGCCTGATTGGGTTAAAGTGTATTAATATTTTTCATGTTTTGCTGTTGTTTATTAACAAAAACAATGTTTTGAGTAAGACAATGTTTGTTCTAAGTAAAATTTGATTGTGTAGTTACTAGTGACTTTGTTTATATAATGTGCCACACTTCGCTTACTTGTAGCGTAGATGTTTACTATAATTTTAACTTCGGATCACACATAAAGCGAACATCAATTAAGCTTTGCCTTGTTTAGAAATTCGTTTATTTTTGCAATAATACTGCACATTATTAGCAGTAGTTTATAGCCTCATTAATAAATATGTAAATACTTAAACTATTTATTGATAAAAAATATGCAGTGGAACATGAAACTTCTTCTGGCAAAGCCGGTTAGTCAAAAATATTTTGGATAAGAAACGGTGTGACGGACACCGATGCCATACTCCTACATAGGTTGAGCCTTTAGATTGGAGTTACATGGTGTTTGACAATATTAATTCAATAACACTTATATAGAAAGAAAAGTAACATCATGCAAAAAGGAATGAAAAAAAGTGTGTATGGTGTATGTGTGTGTGTGTGTTTGTAATTGTGTATAATGCGTGAATGGATTAGAGCGTTATAGGAACCAAACAAACAAACAAACAACAACAAACAAATTATACAGCTACAGTTCAGACTAATGTAGTTTTTCGGTCTCATCATAAGCAAGCTGAAGGCCTTCCACTAGCATTCTTTTGCATTCATGTTTGGTAGAAAGAATATATGTATTTTAGTTTTTTGTTTCATTTATTGTAAAGGCATATTGTATGAATTATTATCGACAGTCAGCAAAAAGTTCATGTAATTAAACTTAATTTTCTTAATACATACATGTATGACATATGTATATTAGAATACAACTGACACAACCTAAACATCTATGTAAACATAACTAAAGTTCCCTTTATCATCAATATTACTAAATGTACCTAAATCTTAACGAAATAAATTACTTAGTAAAGTGATCTTGACAGCAACGCAATATTGGGTTAGTAACGGGGTCTGCAATGTAATTCAATGAAGCAAACAGTGGCGTGGAACGATGTTGCTATATTTTACTATAGAAAATACACAGCCCTAACCCAAAGTCATTGATATCTTCTGCTAAAGTGTCCGCATGATTGATCGACGGCACGATTTTCCTTTCAGCCTTTAACTTACATATTACGCCTATTATTTTGCTTTTAAGCAATCTGTGTGAACATTTATTGAAAAATATATATCATTCATTATTAAGTTATCCGTGTAATATAGCATTTTTTTCTTCAAATTTTTCCTTTAATATGACAAAAAATCTAACCTGACATAATCTTCATTGAGTTTGGTTGTTGTCTCTAATGTGATGAATGAAATGAGGAAAATATTTTGCTACACAGCCTGATAGGTCTACATTGTAAGTGAGGTACGAAACGACAACTAACAGTAGAATATGTAAACTATGATGTAAAAATACAAGATTGTTAATACTGAAACAACTTTTGTTTGTTCTGAAAAAACATACTAGTTTTAATGATTTTTTAGACTGGTAACAATGATTTGTGCGTATACTGTATGCCTTGGCCTTGGTCTTGTAGTAGTCGTATTTTTTAAACTTTTAGTCTTTACTATACTGGAACAAGATTAAGTACGGGCACGGAGCTCGAGTACCGATTAAAGTAATACTGATTTAAATTTTGCTAAAATGTATGTGTAAGTAATTTTTGGAAAGGTCTTCTGTCATATACATACAGAAAAAGGTAAATACCTATGTTTAAAATAAAATATTAAACTACATTACACCAAAATATTTTGTATGTCATGCAGCACAAAACACGGAGTTCCTGATTTTGAAATTTAGAAAAAATATGACGAAATATTCCATACGAAGACATGCCACGTCTATGGTTTTGACGTTTAATAAAATACACTGAATTGACTTGACAGTCACTTTTCTATTAAATTGTTTGAAATTAAACTTTTTAATAACATTTGTCAAATCACTGCGATTTATTACAGTTAATTACTCCTTATATCATGTCAATGTCAACAGGTAAACGTAAAGAAATAGAAATTTATATTCATTGTTTGCTTGTGACTTTTGAAAGGNTAATATAGTTTTTTCTTCAAATTTTTCCTTTAACATGACAAAAAATCTAACCTAACATAATCTTCATTGAGATTAGTTGTTGTCTCTAATGTGATGAATGAAATGAGTAAAATATTTTGATACACAGCCTGGTAGGTCTACATTGTAAGTGAGGTACGAGAAGACAACTAACAGTAGAATATGTAAACTATGACGAAAGAAC
This sequence comes from Hyphantria cunea, assembly GCA_003709505.1. Classification (NCBI taxonomy): domain Eukaryota; kingdom Metazoa; phylum Arthropoda; class Insecta; order Lepidoptera; family Erebidae; genus Hyphantria; species Hyphantria cunea. Next base: position 1,619,539 of record PKRV01000835.1, on the reverse strand, counting down.
TTTTGTTTATTCTGAAAAAACATACTAGTTTTAACGAATTTTTTTAGACTGGTAACAATGGTTTGTGCGTATACTGTATGCGTTCTTGTAGTAGTTGTTTTTTTTTTAAGTTTTTAGGCTTTACTACACTGGAACAAGATTAAGTACGGGCACGGAGCTCGAGTACCGATCAAAGTAATACTGATTTAAATTTTGCTAAAATTTTTGTGTAAGTAATTTTTGGAAAGGTCTTCAGTCATATACATGCGGAAAAAGGTAAATTCCTATGTTTAAAATAAAATATTAAACTACATTACACCAAAATTTTTTGTATGTCATGCAGCACAAAGCACGGAGTTCCTGATTTTGAAATTTAGAAAAAATATGACGAAATATTCCATACGAAGACATGCCACGTCTATGGTTTTGACGTTTAATGAAATACACTGAATTGACTTGACAGTCACTTTTCTATTAAATTGTTTGAAATTAAACTTTTTAATAACATTTGTCAAATCACTGAGATTTATTACAGTTAATTACTCCTTATATCATGTCAATGTCAACAGGTAAACGTAAAGAAATAGAAATTTATATTCATTGTTTGCTTGTGACTTTTGAATAACAGAATACCATATACAATAAGTAATTTAGCACACACGGCTAAATTACGTCTTGTATATGGTATTTTGTCAAGCTTTTGATTATATGAATAAATTCCTGAATAGTATAGTCTTCTAAGACATTATTTTAATGAGAGTACATACATTATGTCAACCCTGAATTCGGTCACAGGTCATAAGATTTTGACGTCATAAAGCTCGTCTTGCATGAAATATGAACAAATTAGTAGAGCGTCTTAATATTCCTTTCTCGCGTTTACGATTGTTATGAATATGATTGTTATCCCTATGAATAAATATATGTATTCAGAATATTTTTATTGCAGTTTCAGTTATTTTGATAATTGATTGCTATAGCAATGATATTATTTATGCGGTTCTATATCAAAATGTAGAATATTTTAGTGGTTATATAAAATAAAATAAATTGTTACTTGGTAAGGATAGCTTTGGACTCCAAAAATTATTACATGAAAATTTAAATCAATTACAACGGTATGTAGTTTTTAATATTTACGTTAATTATCATTATATTGGTCTCTAAGCTAGAGAAAACCCTTACAAAACTCTGTATTAATATTTTTATATAAAAAGTACTTTTCTTGTTCATACCTTATTTTGACTTTTAATCATTGGATTCAATATATAGATTATTGAAATTGATTTTTTTTTCAAGTAATCAAGGGAAAACGAGCTTACGTATTCGCATGAATTTTAATCAAAGTATGAACAAACATTACATAAAATAAACATTGCTTTTCTCTGGTACTAATTAAAATTACCTGATATCAAGCTTTAAAATACACCGGGAAATTAACTAATATTAAGCTATTAAAGTACACCCGGAACAATTTTGTTTTCATTTGGCCTAAAAGCGACTGAGGATATGCATATTAGAATATTACCCAAAGTGCATATGCAGACACGCACTTGTCTCTGTATGCGATGCAAGAGCCTCGCGACTTGTAAAGTAGGTAATTGCACAAGTTGTGAACGCTCCGGGGAACTTGTACATGTAGTGAATCACTCTATATCTATTCAGAAACATATCAAACTGTACTCTAGGCAACATGAGAACAGCTCGCCAACCCACAGATAATTAAATCGTAGCTACTTCGTTTGTTGTTGTTTGGAAATAGTATGTTTTAGAAACCCTCTACAAACTAAACCCACATAATGGAACTAACTATATTCTTAACAAATTAAGTTGCAAGTTTTCTGAGAAAGATAGTTTTAAATACATTTGTTAGCATCCAAGTTTATTTACACTGAGTGTTACGGAAAATGTGAGACTACGGAGACATTATTGTTTTAGCAGTTTGTTTGTTAGGTGTTTTTCGACAACCGGACACACAGAGGATACTTTTGAATTACAAGTTCTATAAAAGGTTACTAAAAAGTAACACCGCTGTGTATGGGTGAGACAAGGAACCATTTTTCATTTGACATTTTCATTGCTTCTGAGTATATTTGCATAAAATAAATTTATTAACTATTATCTTAGTAGGTTTAAGATGATACAGACTACATTTTTAACTTACAAGTATGACAGAATAGTTTAAAACTTCCAAATGTAAAAACGTTTTCTATCAAAAAATATTGTGCTGTAATAATAAACACTGGAAAAATTATTATTCATTAAGGAATACAAGGCCTTAATATTACCTTCAGCAAAGGTCTCAGTGAAATAAAAAGTCCAAATGGCTTAGCAAATTCACTCAATGGTTTGCATAAAATTGTAAAGTGTATGTGATCATGAGTGGTATGAATACATTACAAGAATACTAGTATGGCTAATGAATACTTTGCATTAAATTTTATACAGTCACAAGACCAGTTTATAACAGTTCTTAATTTAGATTAAAATTCAGTATCTTATGTCTGAGGAGACTTTCAAGGTAGTAAAGCTACGCTGATTTCGGCACGAGTGGGCTGGCTCAACCGGGGCGTACTATCCTCCAACAGAAGACTAACCTAAAGTGATAGCATTTGTTCTGTCGTGTTTTGTAGGTGAGACCGGAGGCCCAATAATGCAAAGGCATAGCAATACGCCATCATAGTTTGGGTCACCATGGTGCATTATCGCATTGTCTGCATTGACAATGAGTATGGTGGCCACCACTCTTGGATTCTGCTCATGCGTTTCATCAGGCACTTCAGCAAGCTCATACATAAAAAAGTAAAATATTGTTTATAACGAAATAACAAACATTTTGTTTAAAGTTTTGCTTAATCGGAATATTAACATATTAATTTCTACTTGATTATTCATTGCTAGTTTGATTTTATCATCTTATTATACAAACCCACGCACGCAATATTAACAAGTATTATTATGGAAAAAGTTATCGTAAAATTGACCAGCCGGCTTAACTGCGTACGATAATCTATTCACATTCCGTGTTCAGAATTCCCGTATCTCAATGATTTTAAAATTATAACAGCAAAACATTATCTTTTATACTCTATATTCGACAAAGTGTTATTTGAAAAGGTTTTAAAACTGGAAGGCCTAATAAACGAAAATTAACAAAGCGGAAATCCCAGTCATCAATTTTTTTTTTATCTATATATAGTGAAACCTGGTTATATTAGACATCAAGAGACCTGCAAACCTGTCTCACTTATAGAGGATTTCCACTTACCCAGTGTCTCAGATATCCAGGTATAAATAAATATATATCTCATTTACATAGGGTTCTTTTAACAGAAGTCAGAATACAGATAATTTCAGCTATAGAGGTGCTATTATTAAATAAAATAACGTATTATGTAAACATTAAAAGTGAGTATTAGTCTTTATTTTGAAAAATAAATGTAACAAACAAAAATATTCAAGCACGTTTTCTTATAAATATTACAAAAATGTTAACAGAATGTATCCATTTTAAAAATCTATCATTTCAATTTGTCTTTTCAGAATATCAGCGATTAGATGTTTTTGTTGTTATAAATTTTATCAAATATAATTTCAATATAACTACAAAATTTATAGTGCTTCGCATTTATAAATTTTTACTAAATTTACTTACGAGCCCATGTGGTCGTCATTTTCTTCATTTTCAAACAAACAAAACAATGTTATCTCAGTGACAGAGGTTAACGTGTGTAAAATTCACTAGCTATCTCAGTTATCGAGGTAACTATGACGATAAAATCGAAAGAACGAATCCCAGATATAGAGGTTTGCTTCGCCCCACCAACAGGGGTAATTCAGTGCCAAAGTGTTGAGACTTCAGCATGAATTCCAGTTATGGAGGTATCTCACTTATCAAGGTCCCACTTAATCAAGTTTCACTGTAAATAAAAATGAATCACAAAAAATTTTGTACGTGCATAACTTTTAATCGACTGCACGAAATTGGACAATTCTTTTTTATATGTGTTCGTTATTGACTAGACAAGGTTTGTAAAAAAATAAAAGAAAACTGGAGTTATTATATTTTCTTAGCTCGCTTAGTCGTATACACTGCGGCCCTGCAGGAAGTTAAAACGGGCTTACTAAAATGCGTTTTTCGGTTTTTTTTTCTCGACATTGAATATGGCGGGACGTAGTTCGCCGGGTCAACTAGTTTTTAATATATTTGACAATAGTATTGCTTTATATAAATGTGATGCTTACACTCAAATAATTTGTAGATGAAGTGTATATGTGCAACGATAAACAAAAATGGCCCAATATAATAAACGCTCACATAGCTTAAGACGTACTTGATATGGAATAAATGAGTCAAGGAAAATGAACTTTCGCGAGGGATATGTTTGTTTGAGCTCTTTTGCTTGCCACTGCCTCATTTTTATATCAAAAGCGTCTTTGAGTTTCGGATTTCTTTTTATTACATGGTTATATTACATATTTGCTAATCATACGCGGGTTTCTGTTTAGCTTATATAATGTTTAGTCCTTTTATGGCTACTTTCACCAGCTTCTGATAAAGTTTAGAAAATTATTTGCCATATAACACATACTATGTNGACTATGTGACAGATAAAAGTTGCCGATATTAAATATATGACACTTGAGAAACCGATGTCTCTAGTTATCTGTCAAATAAGTTTAAAATATTCTACCACCGACATCAATATTAATTGTTGCAACTGGCCCGGAACATTTAGAAGTACCAGTATCCGAGGAAAATACAGGGATGTTCTAGAAAAAATCTTAGTTCTAACTTTATGTACTGTTTCCTTGAAAAAAAGGGAGACATTCTAATCTATGACACAGTACTTTACTACTAGGAGTTACAGTTCTCTCTGCGGATTATACCCTTTTGCATTTGAAAGTTTATGATAGTACGGTTAAATTTATGTATTCAAGTTGAATACAATTAACTTCTTTGTAGAGGCAAAGTCAAACTATGTGATTATCTAGTTGTAGTGATTTCTGATAGATGTATTACCGGATAGCTATAAATTTTTGCTGGCAGTATTAGGTATTTAAAATTTAATCTAGTCAACAAATTAAAAAACGTGTTAATTCTTGATACTGTTAATTAAAATAAGTGCGATAACTAGTTCGATTTATCATGATGTCTAGAAAAATGTATGAAAATTTCAAACCCGCACATTAACAACTTCGAAAGCTATAAACAATTAAAGATTTCAAAAGGGGTTTATGATTTTAGAACTAATTCAAAAATTGTTTGTGTGAGAGGAATTTTAAAAAAAGGGTTTGAATGCTGAGGAGTAATTCCAAAAATAATGTTGATTCCAGAAATTTAACTAATATTGTAAATAAAACAGATTTTCTTTAATGTTGAGTTGAAATTGCTCATCGTTAGCATGAGCTTTTAAATGTTCAGGGCTGCACATAAGCCCCTCCTTCAAAAGGAGGTTTACCTTCAATGCTACGCTGGCCAGACAAATTGGTATAGGGATTGTCTCAAGTTTTCCTTCTTTTTGCAGTGATTTTGTTTTGCGTATTTTGTTGTCCATGGGTTGCATAGGTGACACGTATTCTTGTATTCTTAATCCATATACAATTTTTTACATAGTATATGTTAATTATACAATCTTATTTCTTCGGAATTTACACCTCTTTCGTAATCTTTTCTTTAAATTCCTCTAGCATTAACAGTTTTTATGTTATTTTCAAAATACAGACCCCATTTTTGCAATATTTTATTGTTAATAATTTTTGTAACCACTTATGTGTGTGTGCTTTTCTGGTTTTAACACGTTTTGAACTTGTCTACTGATTGACTATCCGAAAAGTAAAATCATCAGAATAAGACTTAGACAGATATCATCATAGATTTCTATTATCTACAAAAACTTGAAAAGTAACTGCATTTTAGTTTTTCTTGCAGTGACGACTGCAAGACTCGAAATGATTACAAGTTTGAAACTAATTTTGCTTGCTTATGTAATCATTTGGAAATATAAATTGATACAGTATTTTAATCTCGTGCATTGTATCAAAAATAGCATTCCGTAAGTGCCCTAATATAATATAATGTATTAAATAATATAGGTTTTGACTTATTATATCACGCTTTGTGTTAAAATAAGTTTACAGACCTCCTAAGTTTCTAAGGAGTGGCTTGTTTCCAGCAGTGGACTGAAAATGCTGTTGATGATGATAATAATAAGAGTCGACTCGACCGGAGTCGGATACCACGGTCTCATAGAAAATCCTCGATTCTGATGGGAGGACCCAAAACATTGAAACGCATTAGTGACTCTTGAGTAACACATACTCATTAGTAACAATAGATAATTACCGTTGAGTGACTCGCCAGCCTATTTTGCTCTCTTAAACCAATTTAAAAAATATGTACGTGTGAATATCTTAACGTACATATTATGTGACTGCAGTGCTGAGGTCTCGGTATCGAACCAAATGTTTGTAGAATCTACAAATATTTTGTTTCCAAGTTTGGGTGTTTTCTATCTTTAAAATCCATGTATCGTACTTACAAAAAAAGTATTTATGTGAGTATTATATCAGTGGATTTAACTTCTGATTAAAAGCTGTGTATCGGACACAACGCGATCTAGCTTTGAAGCAAGGTTGTGTCAGATGTTTGAAATAAAAATAAAAATATATACACGGCGTATTGTTAGGGCACATAAAAAGATATCGGTTTCAATCAGTATTTGACACTATTTATTAATAAACACAAGTTAAGGTACAACAATGCAGTTTATAACGGACGCGTTGGGTTGCGACTGAAATATTATTTTATAGTATGTATGTCTTTAGGACTATACTCCCAACAACACCTTGAAACATAAAAACAAAGAAATGTTTGTTAATTTATACTTTAGGTATAAATTTGATGGAACGTAGGTTATCTTACGGTCTATTAAATTTAAGGTAAGCGTTTATCAGTATACACAGTCGTAAACACCGGGCTTGTGAATCTACCCTATCTCCTACCTTCGTATGTCTTCAGTAAAAATAACATTTTTATGTCAGTGTAGCACTCCTGTTCTTATGTAGACAGAAGCTTAGTACTTTATCCTGAATTTGATTTGTTTTTTTTTATGAAATGAGACTAATAACATATGTAACGTGGATGAGGTTAAGTCATTTAAAAGTGACATATTCATTAACTGACACTTTATATGGCTTTATAATCTTTCGTACCTGTCTAAAGCTCTTTTTGTAGTATATGTAAATTTTACTATTAAGTGCTGGCAGAGAATGCCTTAGGCATTAAGTCCACCGATGCATGTATTTGTGCATAAAGTAATAAAAATTGAACTAAACATTTTCTTAGTATTGTGATTGGTTCTTAGACAAAATAACTAAATATGATTTATCAAAATTATATACGGATGTGTTACATAAATGAGTGTCATTTAACTGTACTTTTGTTTAAAGTTAAGCCAAGTTTACCAAGCGTAAAATAATTAAAATACCAACAACTTTAAAAAAAAACAAGAAAAGAAATCTTCAACATTTTCCGTAGTAAAGCTAATAGCCCTTTGATGCTGTCGTGTTTTATCGGAGCCCCAATGATGCAGAAGCATCGCAATAGGCTACCATAGTGTGGGTCATCATGCTGCTTTGGTGCATTGTCTGCATTCACAATAAGTATGGTGACCACTCTTAGATTCTGCTCATACTTTCCATTCCATTCATCATCAATCATCATCATCAACAACCCACAATGTCCCACTGCTGGGCTCGGGTCTCCTCTTAAGAAGGGTTAAGGCCATACGTCCCTACGCTATCCAAGTGCGGGTTGAGGACTGGCAAGAATACGTTGTGCCTACGTATCTTGCTAAGCTTCACGACTGTTATCGTATGATAACAACCGGGACAATAAAAGTATTATTATTTTTGTATTTACAGAAACAGTTGTGTATGGTAAGATTTAAGGAAAAAATGCAAACAAATGATTTGATGACGTTTTTGGTCTAAGTATGCGATATAGCGCCTGACTTCTCGCTTATTTGTAGAGCCAATTGGAAAATGATGAGTATAAAATGTATAATATCTATAATTTTAACATGTACTTCTTGCCTACATCATCTTGTGTCATATTTTGTATCATAACGTTAATAGCGACTGCGAGTATGTATTTTAGTTTCTTTTAATTTTGATTTACCCATTGTCACTCTCATGACTAAAACGAATCTATTGACACCACTCACATAACAATAATAATAATTTTATTTTCTCTCACCGGAAAGGTACAATTTAAAATACACAAGATCTAGGTACATAGAAAACAATTTTTAAAAATCTCCCAAGTGAGAGCTGGAGTCCATACTAGGCTCGAAGCCTGCGTGACATAAAAATACGACAAGCCTTTTAGGCTCTAGAGCTTGCCAAAGAAATATACACAAATACATACATACATACATACATACACTCGAAAAACTTAACCCTCCTTCTTTCGCAGTAGGGTAAAAAACCTTATTACGACTGTTATTCTCGTTTTTGCAAGAGTGTCATTAGCTGCAAGAAACACCGCCTCGGCGAATAAGGATAATACAGCAGATATGCTACAGAAAATTTAGGAATATATTAAGGTTTAGAATATTATTTTGTTTGTCATGTTAACCATAATTACAACACGGTTCCTTTCCATAACACATCGTTGCTTAACATGTATAAAAATAATTTGAGATGTCTACCTAGCAACCATAAATAAATACATAGAAATACTGAACTATTTATTGAATTTCAATTTATATGTACTTGATAAGAATGGGGTCTAATTTATCTCACTAGTTATTAGTTGATTCATCAGATTTGTACAAAAAAAGGCGAAAAGCCCTTATTTTTCTTATTGTATTTATTAAAGACTCGCTGGGGATTTTATAGACACACATGAAACGGACACAATGAAGACTCAGACTCAAAACAACAATTTGTGGATCACACAAAGTGTTATCTCATGTGGGTTTTGAACCCACAACAGGAAGCGGCGTGGCAACCGCTTAAACCGCAAGACCAAGTGTGCATTAATTAGTCTTATTACTTTTAGAAACGAATTAGTATTAGTGTTCAAATTACTTACTGTGGGAGAGCCACGTTTCGTCATGAGTGGGCCGGCTCGACCACCAGATAACACAGCCTCATTTGCGTTGTGTTTCACCCAGTGAGTAAGAATACCGGAGGCTCATACACCAATCCCTCCCCCTATCCCCCAAAGTCCGGCAACGCACTTGTGACGCCTCTGGGGTTGCAGGTGTCCATTAGCGGCGGTAATCACTTACCATCAGGCGATACATCAGCTGGTTTGCCCACTATTCCATAAAATAAATATTTTAACCTTTTTTTGTATTTTCTTTAATCACTCTTTCTTGTTTTTACGATGGAATTTACGGCCATTAATACTAAAGCAGATTTATCAGGTGGTTCGTTACCATCCCCATCGCAAATCACAACATTCGGTAATGTAAACCATTTCTGGACTGCTGACACAATAGTAGTACATAAAATATATGGAATAAAGTCGAGATCCGATTAAGTTTGCACTTTATTACNAATACGACAAACCTTTTAGGCTCTAGAGCTTGCCAAAGAAATATACACAAATACCTACATACATACATATATACACTCGAAAAACTTAACCCTCCTTCTTTCGCAGTAGGATAAAAACCTTATTACGACTGTTATTCTCGTTTTTGCAAGAGTGTCATTAGCTGCAAGAAACACCGCCTCGGCGAATAAGGATAATACAGCAGATATGCTACAGAAAATTTAGGAATATATTAAGGTTTAGAATATTATTTTGTTTCTCATGTTAACCATAATTACAACACGGTTCCTTTCCATAACACATCGTTGCTTAACATGTATAAAAATAATTTGAGATGTCTACCTAGCAACTATAAATAAATACATAGAAATATTGACCTATTTATTGAATTTCTTATTGTATTTATTAAAGACTCTCTGGGGACTTTATAGACACATTTGAAATGAAGACCCAGACTCAAAACAACAATTTGTGGATCACACAATGTGTTATCTCATGTGGGATTTGAACCCACAACAGTGTGCATGCAGTGCGTGCGTGCAGTGTGTACCCAGTTACTCGTATTAATTTTAGAAACGAATTAGTATTAGTGTTGAATTTACTTACTGTGGGAGAGCCACGTTTCGGCATGAATGGGCCGGCTTGACCACCAGATTCCACAACCTCATTTGCGTTGTGTTTCACCCAGTGAGTGAGGATACAGGAGGCCCATACCCCAATCCCTCCCCCTGTCTAAAGGCCGGCAACGCACTTGTGACGCCTCTGGGGTTGCAGGTGTCCATTATCGGCGGTAATCGCTTACCATCAGGCGATACATCAGCTCGTTTGCCCATTATTCCATAAATTAAATATTTTAACCTTTTTTTGTATTTTCATTAATCACTCCTTCTTGTTTTTATCAAGGGGTTCGTTACCATCGCCATCGCAAGTCACAACCCTACCGAATGTAAACCATTTCTGGACTGCTGACACAATGCTAGTACATAAAATATATGGAATAAAGTCGAGATCCGATTAAGTTTGCACTTTATTACTACTCACAGAGAGTAGCTATTTATTTTAGTTATTGCAGAATAAAACTATTGTCTGTATATTATTCTTTCACTTTACGCTGGACTAAGATGGCAGCACGACCATTAAATAAACCTTATGTAGGTAACCTATCTAAGGTTATAATACAAAATAATTTTATTATCATAAATAGCTTTCTTGAAGGCTGTTTCTAATCACGTTGGGGTCACCACAGTGGAGAATAAGGTTTTTATTTCCCTCCAACACAAAGGGAGGATGCTCCGACCAGGCTAGGTGATCATGCTTGGCGGTTCACAGCGCAACGGTTACCGTTAGGATGTTGTATAAATGCTAATTGGCGAGAGAAATTCTATTGCGCGATTCAGGATTGGTAGTTTCCTTCGTTACTCCGCAGTTCGAACTATCTTCGAAAGATAGCGCTGTAGTATATCTCCATTGCGCTGTATGTGGAAGTCGCCACAATACTGTATGTATATGTGTGTGTTGATGTACATTATCCTACTTCTTGGTTTCAATTTATTTTGCTACTTAGATATGTGTGCAGGATGTTAAGCGTATCCTACTCAGATTACGGATGAATTTTGAACTGCAAATTGTTAAATTGTTGTCATCCGTAGTCTCTCTCTTGGTTCAATCATGTTTTTAATGTTCCTGGTGTAATATAATACACTTAACTTTACGCTCGCTTGGCAGTAACATAAATGTATCATCAATCATCATCAGCCAGTCTTTAATAGTCACTGAAAAAAAAACACTTTTACTAGAAATTGTTATTTAATTGATGTTCTGACAAAGTGGGATGGGTCAACGTAAGTAGAGTAGAACATTGGTTCTAACCAGACAGAAGACAAAAATACTCGGGCGAGAGGACCCGTCTCACTTTGTCAGAACATCAATTAATAACAATTTCTAGTAAAGGTGTTTTTCGTCTGGACAATTCCTCATCTTTGAGACAGCTTCATGTAGTATTTACTGAATGCTCTCTACAGCATGCAGCTGCTAGCAGTTCTCAATGTAGACAGTTTCGAGGCTACCAAGTCCCACGAACGTCTGCTGTTGCAAAAAGATGTCAACTCTATGGCAGTCCTCTATCGCTTTTATCATGAAAAATGTTCTCACGATCTCCTACAAATGGCCTTAACTTCTTTTCTTCTTTGCGCGATATTACATGCTGATCTTAGAAGTTACTGTTTTAGAGTTCTAATCGGTTAAAACCTGTCACTACCAGCGCACGTGTTTCCTTCCCTCATCTTGTTAGGCCGCCATATTGTTGGTCACCATGCTGCACTTTCAAACCCATTCTTTGGTTTCACTTTTCCTTTCCCTCAGACGAAGTAGATACATTTCGGCAGGTGAGTATAAAAAATGCATAGTTCATTTCTCGAAAACATATATAGTGTCAAATAATGGTCTCTAAATACAACAGTCGTAGCATTTCTGAAACTTAAATTAATATTAATTATAAAAACTCATTCTCATTAATAATAAAAAATATAAATTTGCAACACAAATCGATTTCAACAGATTATAATAACACTCGACGAAGAGATAAATAAACGATGCAAATACCGACAGAGAACCCATTAATTTGTCAAGTACGTTAATTGTGGGTAGTTTCGTTACTACAGCTTTATTTTCCATTTTATTTTATATTAAACGCTAGCATAAAATATAGCCTTCATACGTAGCAAGTCCTCAAGCACGTGAAATGTCTGATTCTGGGTTTTATTTGTTTATAGCATTAGTCATCTGCCTTAGTCGAGCGAAACTTAACGCCTATCTTAGATAAGCTAGTAGGCGGCATGATTGACGACTTAATTTATTTTCAGCATCTCGCAGAAGTTGTTTTATCTAAGGCTTAGCTAGCGAGTTTTCGAGAAGATATTCTTTTAGGTATTATGAAGGTTTCGTGATAAAATGAAGTAACTAAAATATATATAGTTAAGAGAAAGAAAATCTATTACACTGTAGAAATTGATAATGTTTAAGACACAACTTTTTGATCACACCCGTTCGTGTTAGCTTTGTAAGACTCCAAATTTTTTGTTGACAAATTATATTTTCATAAAATTTTAAGTCACTATCATCAGACTTATAAATTAGACAATGTAACATAGTGTGGATCTTTATTACAAACTGTTAATTAATTTATCAGCTACCCATTGTGATGTGAGAGCTAATTTTACTATGTGAAACAAAAACAGTTGTTTTACTACATCACATCATATTACATACGAACACTGCGTTGTGACACATATAACCAACGACAAAGTAACCTTATTTATGTATTTACCGGTACATTTGCATTTCATGGCATTTTGATTTTGGTATCTGTACCACAGTCTGCGTTGTTTACTGTGGCTTAACAGCTGCTTTCATTACGTTCGGTAATGGAAACAGCGATCGTAACTACCACAATAGCCTCACGTTTCATAGACAGAGATACTAAATGTACCTATTGCAACCATGTAGGTCAGCAAATACCTTCCAATTAAAAGAAGCGACAGCATTGATGGTGACTTGATAATATTCCTTTATCTTTTATACAGAGTATGATAGTGTAAAATCTGTTTAAAAACTTCTTTAGAAAAATTGGTGGTCACAGTCGTCAAAATGTGTTACATATGACGACCGAGAAATGAAACTTGGTCTAAACGTCATAAAAACCAGGGGTATGTTGTCATCATCAACTGCCTTTCATGATTATAATGATAATGATATTCTTCTGACCGTTACGACAACATTGGCCAGTCTCAATGGAGACCAGCCAACTACGTAGGAGATATATAGTGCGCAAATGCAGGTGCACTCAACAGTCAAGTGAGTTCAGAAAACACTTTGAACTCTCATAATCCGATGGGATGGTTATCCGATATGACCGGGGAGAGATCAGGCGCAGTACCCCTCGGTAGGCTCGGGGGTTTTTCTCAACTTTATAACTTCGGGGTGCTATTGACCATTTTAAACAGCATTATATAGTCCATTGCTGGACATAGGCCTCACTATAGAAAGGAACTTTTAGCTTACAGAGATGATATTGGGTTGGTTCCGTGTTCCGTTCCGTGAGTGCGGCCGCGGATGGACGGGACGGGTTATACCCCTTAATTTTTTTTTAGCTGTGATAGCTTAATCAATTTTAGCTGTGAAAGCTTAACAGACGAACAGACAAAATCACTTTCCAATTTATAATATTGGTATCGAAGTATAGATGGTTAAAGAAAAGTAACATAATTTTTTAGCAATGGGTAATTGGTATAATAAAAGTAAATATTCCACTTTTCTTTTTTAATTATGATACTTAGATGACATTATTATTATTTATTTTTAGCTTTTTAAATACAACTACCTATACAGTAAGCCCTCTTGCAAGTTTGATGTGTAAATAGACAGTTTATAAATGATTTATAGGTATATCGAGTAAAATAAATGGCATGTAGGAATTTTGCTATCAATCTTCTCTCTAGTGACGAATTTATAGTGACAACTACACGAAGATAAAACAAAACACATATGTGGGTACTTTTTACTTATAAATTTAAAATTGTACAATTACAAAATGAAAAATTTATTAAAAAATTCAGGTTATATAATCTTACATAGAATATTAAACATTTTTATTGATTACAAATTAGACAATAAAACCAAAAAAAACATAAATGATAGCTCCCTGAACTGCAGTAGCATGAAAAAAATTTCTTCAGATTTATTGTTATATATACTACATACTTCGTCTTGCCATTAATATTGTTACAAAGAATAACAACTTATTTTTATTATACGTATTACGTTTACGTTTTAGTTTAATACATTAATAAAAAACCATTAAAAATTTAAACAGTTTATTCGAGGTGGTCTCCATTGTCTTCAATACAGTCCTTTAAACGTTGAGGCCGGTGATCAATAGCAGCACGCACTCTTTGCTTGCTAAATATTTTACTTATCTATCTATCCTAATGTTTTTTATGAAATTTAGTATGCAGAGGGTTTGTTAGGCAATAAATCGATCTAGCTATGATTATTTTTAGTATATTCAACTAAAAAAATACCAAGAAAAGCTCGGTCATCCAGATTATATAATAATATAATTTAGTTCCGTTTACGTACGAGCCTAGTTTTCGACAATTGACTTGTCAAATGCTAACCGCCGACATTTAAGATGTTGAAATTGGGTACTTACTATAAAGTAAAGTTACGAGGCATGGAAATTTATTGAAAGAAAATGGTTATTGGTTAAAGGGGTGGATTGAGAAGTTTAAGTGCATATAGCTTAAGATTGTCTGTCTTTAGTTATTATCCCCGGAACTTCTAGAATTCTCAGAAAGATAATAGAATCAATTTAATTTCTATACTGCTACCGCTTTGTGATATACTAATGTTATAAATATACTAATATAATATACTACTATTATAAAGCGGTAAGGTTTGTGAACTTCTAAAATATAGTCGGAGTAATTTCCAATACTATTGATCCGATTTTGAAATTACTTTCACTGTTAGGTATTACTATCCCTGAGGTCTATAAGTTAAATTCTAGAATTAAATTCACTGTATACCTTGATGGAACAATACATTGTATTACAACAAGTCCTATCAAGTTCCGATAATTGAGAGTATAAATTAGTCTATAGGTTACTTATTATTTTAATAAACTTTTATTTTTAATAATGTCCCGAGACTGAGGCCCTTACCTGTTTAATATGCTTCTAGCCCTTTGAGGTAGATATATAAATGTACATTTATCACATTTTGTAACAAAAATAAGCGATATCAAACTGCAGTTTCTACGGTTTCATGATTGATACAGAAAAATTTATGTAAACCAGATGAAACGTATTAGGTTATCGGATAGACTCCTTTATGTTTTATTCATTTAAATGAACCGCAATTGCGGTTTGCTCGCTCAGTATGCAATCGCCTTTAGAATTCTATTTGCACTAATGATTTGTTACTTAAATCAAACAGCAAGCCGCAATCAGCTGCTCGGAAGCCAACAGTTTTATTTATTTTTTAAATTTTTTGCCCACCGATTCCGAAACTATATAAACAAATTTTGACATATCTTGAGGATGCTTTTTGAAAATGAGTGTCGTTTTTCAAATGCTGTATTTATCTTTCATCTAGTTCGTTCCAACGCATCTAACATTTACGTGTTATTAGGCAAGTCTGAGTATACTATGATAAGGGCAAAAATGAGTGGATTATTATAACATTAATTTTTTCCAGATATGAAAATGGAAATAATTCAATTCAAATCTCTGCTAAGCTAGTTATACTAGGGGATCATGGTTACTTCCTCGTCGGAAATCGAACTCTTGAGAAAATCTATCATCTAAAAACATATTTTGCCAAAAGGAAATTTGCATTCGATTAATTTTGCGTAATTGCAAAATATATCGATTTTTGAGCAATTTAATACGTAATTACTATTAAAAATTTAGTTCCATCAAAAACCATTTTAAAATAAAATACTACACTAACTGAAAGGTTGTTTTAATGAAATAACGATTCCATAGCTTAAAGCATTGCAACACCTACGAAATCATTAGACTGCAAAGAGTTCTTTCTTCTTCTGTATTTCATACTAGATGCGCGCTGCCGTGTTACACCCGGTAGCCACATTTTTTATAGAAAAAAAGTATCAGATTGATTCAACTGTATTTGCATGAAAGGGTAAGAATCATGGAAACATTCATAAAACATTCACCTTTTAAAAAATTAAGTAAGAAATTTAGAAATTATATATAACAATTCATAATTTTGTCTGCAGGTGTTCGCGGTCTTCACAACTTGGAAATAAATGTCCCCAACGCCGTATTAGTTGGTGAAACAGTCACCTTGGAATGTAGTTGGCAGCTAGAAGATGAAGAAGCACTATACAGCGTAAAGTGGTACCGGGGACGGGAAGAGTTCTATAGATATATACCGAAGGAACTACCACATACGAGAGTATTTCCATTACCTGGTATTGAAGTTGATGTGAGTAATACTATCTTAAGCCTCTATGCGAAAAGTAGCACCCTTTGTGTTATAAATATTAAATGTTCGCGTAGCTTTGTTTTATCAATCCATAGCTTTAACGGATAGACCGTTCTTGATGTACCTATGTTTATTTAAGAGATAACTATATATACATTTATTGCGTAAAATCAAATGTCTAAAGATCTCTTCCCTTATCGCTGAAAGTATTTCAATTCGGGTTTTTATTTTCATTTATGTTTATATTAAGTATCTATATATCCTTGTAGTTGGTTGGTATTTTAATTCTTTTATTCTTAATATATTTTCACACGATACATATTTGAACGAGCATTGCATTTTAGTTATATTCCCATCCTGGTAATGTATGAATCAATACCGTGAAGTGCTTTCATACCGTTATAAATTTTATACGACGTTCATTTATTTTTATGTATTTATCTTTATTGTACACACTTAACAGATAGAAAAAAAGAATTACAACATACAAATGTGACTATGGTGTTTATGGTCCTATACTCATAAGTTATTCATAAAACAACTCTGTCTAAATTGATTTGATCGAAAATTGAAGGATAAGGTCACTTAATTGCTATCAACACTTTAATTACCCCGCAAAAATAATCACTGAAAGCTTTTTAGTATTTTTTAATAGTATTAGTAGCTTAATAATTTTTCTTTCCTTTAAAAGAAAACAGCGAGCAAATTTTTTTTGGCAATACATTGCATTCAAAATTATCTTTTACAAAAATGAAGATATAGTATGTCGACAAACATTATTATTGAATTATAATTATTAAACTCAATAGTTTCTTCCGTAAATCGAAGAGTGTCAATAACTTATGTTACTAACCAGATTAATTTAAAGTAGTTTCACGAAAAACCAATTTTCAAACACAAGAAAAAGCTAAAGAAAACTACTTATCACTAGAAAAACTTTTAGTAAAATCTATATCGCCTATGTCATCCGGGCCATTGTTACAGATCTATTGCCACCTCTCATTAACATCGGTTCAGTAGCTTGGGCGCTATTGTTCAATATACAGATATAGACTGCCAAAACTTAAACCTTCCTGTCGGTTTCGCTGCAGTATAGTAAAATATAGTTCAAAGTTGCTTCTTATTAAACTTTTTTTCTTCTTCAATAAAGACAGTAAAAAAATACGCTGTAACATTTAGGCTTCTCGGCAGTGCCATATTGAAAAACATAACTAAACTTACCAAAAACTTTTAAATCTTGTTATTTCGATAAGTCAATAATAAACTGACACCTTGATATTATAGCTGTAATTATACTAGTAAAACGTCTATCAGTAACCTATAAATCAATATGAATAAACATATAGACGAATTCAATGCCACCTTATACCTCGCCTTTTTAATAATGCAGTCGTTCGTATGTCAGTTGCTATGCCATTGTAATTATAGCATGTTGCCTCAGTAGCAGCATCTGTGAAATCCAAACTCAAAAAAACGTGATAATAACCGATCACATCGGCTCAATATGAAACTATAGCAGTTGTACCCACTATTAAAACGGAAGATTATTGACGTAATCACTGCGGTACGACGAAATGGAACATAAAACAGAACAACAAACGATATTGTTAGAGAAACGTATATTGAGACTCGCGTCATTTGCCGTAACTTTGATGGGCGGGCGTGTTCGTATAACTGTGGGAGCTAAATAAGAAATCCAGGGATTATATAGAATGTATGACGCTATAGATTTCTATTTAGTTCTAAAACAGCCTTTAAGTAATATTGATTGGCAGTTACATTGAAGCGATACCTATTAATTCCGTTTTTGGAACAATTTCAGTTTTAAATAACTAAATATGAATAGTTCTAAAATAACAAATAGAAAGAGTTAAGTATACAAGATTTACATATGTATCTTGCTTCATAGTACACTCGGATATCTTTTTATCTGAGAACTTTGAAAGAGACCACCAGAGCTCCTGTCTTTCGGTGAGCATGAGATAGTAGTATTGTAAGGTTCTATTTTTCCATTAAGTATTGTTCAAAAGTAGTTATCGTATCTTAAAAGCATATATATAAAGTATATAAGTGGACAACCATTTTCCCTCTTCTATTTTCAATCCGATTTACAACTTTCCTATTGGTTTACCATTTCTCCATGTCTTCGTCCACCTTAGTGTTCATCATATAATGTGATTACCTTTTTTTTTTACCTGTGGGAACCCCCTCGGGCCTTCACCCCACCGGGGTTTGCGGCGGGGCGGTGTGTCGGAATCGAACCGACAAAAACCACACGGTGTGCCACTCTGCGCCTAAGACGGGAGAGATCCGGGAACCGCTTTCTTACGCCATCCGGACCCCTCCCAGATATAATGTGATTACCTGTGTCAGCCAAATAAACGGGTTTGTGAGTACGCGGTACTTAACATTCAAGAATGACCGCGGCACATACACCATTTGAACTCTGGTATTACGGGTGTCCATGGTGTCATAGAGTGGTGCCGACAGTCGAGTGCTCTCCTCCCGGAATGGATAGAAAAGGGGATGCATCTCTACGAGGCTCACTCAGTTGGCAAAATATATAACACTAGCTTTTGCCCACGACTCCGCTAGCATGTATGTCAGTTATCGCAGTAATGAGAATCCTATGTCCTTGCTCAAGAATTAAATCATCTCCTTACCATATCTATTGAAATCAATGCAGCGGTATAGCCGTGAAAGTGTAACAGATAGAGTTACTTTAGAATTTTTAGTGTTAGTATAGTTAAAACACCGGTTATTACCTGTAGCCTATGAGTATAAGGCATAATATTCCTACGCTTCAAACTTATATATAATGTATAATATTAGGTATTGTATTTTTGTGTGACTGAATTATTTTATCTTAAATTCTTATATTTCAATAGTCGATACGTGGGCTGTCGTTACTGACACACTTGAAAGTGTTAACACTTTATGAATAATAAGCATATTGAAGACGTACACTGCATAAGTAGATAACATCTTTATGCCGTTAAATGAAATCGAATGTTCTAGTTAAACTTAAATCTATTATTTACTACCTCAATTTAACTGGCTGCCGTAATCCGAGTAACAATACTAGGTTCCTTGCAAGTAATCGTCTTGTAGGATCGTTTGACACTGTCGGTTACTGCCTCTTGTCTGTTATTCCGGGACATTTAACTTAATATCTGGCACTGTGCTGTAGTTCTAAGCTCAATTCAATGCTAATATCACTTTAAAATATATGTGTAAACATTATTGTTTGTCCCTAAATAGGTAAAATAACTTTTATTATTTCTAGAAACATCGTCACTAGCGACCCGGCTCTGCTTTGCATGGAAATCTTAAAAATTCTCGGGTTCCCTCTACTATAATATGCATGTATGACCTATAATGTGCATATAACCTTTTCTGCATTATAATAATAATAATAATAATAATTTATTTCTTAAAAACATATCCTTTACATAATAGTCACAGATGTTCTAGCTAGGCTACTTAAATAGCCTGTGTTAAGAACAATCTGCTTCTGTATTCCATAAAATTAACAAAAGATACATAGGTATACATATAAAATTGCAAATTGTTATTAAAATTTAAATACTAGATTACATTAACTGTTGTGTTTGCTTGTGTGAACGTGTGCATGTGTGGGAGTGTGTTTGTGTGTGTAAATCTATGAAATTATAATAGACTTTTTGATGACATGAAGTTCTCAGTTTCCATATAGTTTTTCTTCGAAATATATTGAATAATTATTTTATTATTTATTATGCAGAAAAGGTTATATTGGTTAAAGAATATTTATAAACATTCTTCTTGTATCACTCTATCTGATACTAAAAACTG
Source organism: Hyphantria cunea (assembly GCA_003709505.1). Lineage (NCBI taxonomy): Eukaryota > Metazoa > Arthropoda > Insecta > Lepidoptera > Erebidae > Hyphantria > Hyphantria cunea. The sequence continues at coordinate 1,599,150 of PKRV01000835.1, read as the reverse complement.
CATTAAAATCAGTTGAGTAGTTTAAAATATCTAAGAGAACAGGCATCGGAAGCTACTTCATTTTATTTCATGTAAAGATACGGATAAAGATAACAGGCCAAAAAATAATGTTTGATCCTCCCAACTTCAAGCAGCATTTATCTTACATTATTATATATTAACATTAAACATCGTTCAAAATCCTAGCGTTTCGGCCAGCTTGAACCGGTCGAGGCCACGCGTGGTTAAGGATTAAATGCCGAACGTATATATAATTTAAGGTTGTGGAAGGAGAAAGTTTAAAAGTTTGTTAAACGTAACGTTTAATTTTCGGCACTATAATTAGTCACTAACGATATTGTTTGAGTATTTAACTTTTCGGTAAACTTTGAACGTCGCTATTTCGTTGGAACATTTAAGACATCGGTATTAGGAAAGTTTATGCCAACAGTAATTAGACGCACCCAAATCACCTAGTGTCACGCAGAATGCTGTAAATACAGTAAAATATTACGTCAATATTTTATTGAAATAATTTTAAATTAATGTGGTATTATTCAATGATTACTATTTCTTATGCCCACTTTCATATATTTTCAGTAAACTACCATTTTCTCGTAAAAAGTATTTAGATCGCCGATTCAAGAGTTAAGATATTGTTGTTAAGTTAAGATAAGATGACTACACGGTTGGCCTAGTGGTTTCAGTGGTCGCCACACCACTTCCTACTGCGCCAAGTGTTGTGGGTTCAAATCCTACATGGAACAACACTTTGTGTGATCCATAAATTGTTGTTCTAAGTCTGGGTGTACTTTGTGTCCGTTTCATGTATGTTTGTAAAGATCCCCGCGACACAGGAATGTATATTCCGAATGCGGGAGTTGTCTATTTTAAAAAAAAAAATAAAAAAAAAAAAAAGATCGACATCGTTGGTANGTAGTTCTCAGCTCAATTCAATGCTAATATCACTTTAAAATATATGTGTAAACATTATTGTTTGTCCCTAAATAGGTAAAATAACTTTTATTATTTCTAGAAACATCGTCACTAGCGACCCGGCTCTGCTTTGCATGGAAATCTTAAAAATTCTCGGGTTCCCTCTACTATAATATGCATGTATGACCTATAATATGCATATAACCTTTTCTGCATAATAGGTTGAAGAATATTTATAAACATTCTTCTTGTATCACTCTATCTGATACTAAAAACTGCATTAAAATCAGTTGAGTAGTTTAAAAGATCTAAGCGAACAGGCATCGGAAGCTACATCATTTTATTTCATGTAAAGATAACAGGCCAAAAAATAATGTTTGATCCTCCCAACTTCAAGCAGCATTTATCTTACATTATTATATATTAACATTAAACATCGTTCAAAATCCTAGCGTTTCGGCCAGCTTGAACCGGTCGAGGCCACGCGTGGTTAAGGATTAAATGCCGAACGTATATATAATTTAATGTCGTGGAAGGAGAAAGTTTAAAAGTTTGTTAAACGTATCGTTTAATTTTCGGCACTATAATTAGTCACTAACGATATTGTTTGAGTATTTAACTTTTCGGTAAACTTTGAACGTTGCTATTTCGTTGGAACATTTAAGACATCGGTATTAGGAAAGTTTATGCCAACAGTAATTAGACGCACCCAAATCACCTAGTGTCACGCAGAATGCTGTAAATACAGTAAAATATTACGTCAATATTTTATTGAAATAATTTTAAATTAATGTGGTATTATTCAATGATTACTATTTCTTATGCCCACTTTCATATATTTTCAGTAAACTACCATTTTCTCGTAAAAAATATTTAGATCGCCGATTCAAGAGTTAAGATCGACATCGTTGGTAGCTTTGGAAAAGTTTCAAAGGTGGGATCGTTATTAGTACAAAAAACAGTGGCGTATTAGCCCAAGACAACTGCATTTATACTCATGTTAAAATAGTTTATGTTATAATTTAATAAGGGGGTTTCAAATCATCAAACCTTAAATGCGTCATTGAAATTTCTTCGTATCCTTTGACGTCCTTGTGGTAATAAACTCCTGAATGTGGAAACTATCTAAACATTTGCGTTTGTGTTCCTGATACATGCCGTACGATTTGTTAATACTCTAAAGAATTAGGAGAATTTTGTTACATCCTATATCGATTTACGCTATATCGACATATTCATCCCGTAGCGATGGGACCCTAGAGGCTAATTTGCTGACCGACGCGCTAACGCGCTCTTAGTCCAACGAGACCTTATTCAATATATCCTCAAAAGAAATAACTGTTACCGATTTAGGGATCTATTTCCGATTTTGACCTGAATAACTTCGTATTAATAATAAATATTCAATATTACGTCATTTGACCTCATTCTTATATTATTAGTCTGGGTTGTAATGCTTTTAACTTTATAACTTGAGAATCAAAATACACATGCTCAGCACGGTTAGCCTAATGATTAAGTTGTCGCTACGCCAGTTTCTACAGCGCCAAGTGAGGGTTTAAACCCCACACTATCCCATACGGGATATAAAACATCAATACTTGGACACTCTGTGTGATCCACAAATTATTGTTCTGAGTCGTGTTCTTTCTATACGTTTCATGTATGTTTTTAAAGTCCCCCGCAATACAGGTTGTATATTCCTAATGACGGAGACGAAAAATTGCACCGTCAAATGAATGTTATCGTGAGAAACGTATGAATTAAATTTGCCGGCTCGTTTTCTGTTCTCTGCAGCTCAGTACTTGCAAGTTGTGATTTACAAGGCAATCAAGTTCTGTAATTAGAAGTGAGATAATTAACATAAGCACCACTGAGACGGTGAAGTTCATTAAAAGTGTTTTAGAACAGTAGTTAGTTATATTTTATCTTGCTTCCTCTTGCTTAAATCTGTGACTGCGTCATGATAAGTCAGAAATGTCAGTGTAAATCTTTCAAGTTAGCCGTTTCTGATCTGTCGTAGATAACGAACAGCTCGATGATTTTGTGTCGATGTTTCGTGATTTAGTAAAAATGGCAAGGATATGAGATCTCTGTTTATTGCCTATGCAATAATTTATAAAATTATCAGATACCAAGGGCAAATAAGGAGAACTAAGAAAAAAGGATTATTACATAAAATTCAGATTGTTTCTAATATATATGTGCCGCAATCGTAAGGTATACATATTATATGTAATTGTATCAACAGCAGACCAAATAACAGCCTTTAATTAAATAGTACCGTTTAACTTATTTCCAGAATTACATCCAGCCATTTATCAAAGAGTTAGGTAAAGGTCTTAAACCTTTAACAATTTACTAGTTGCCTATCTCAGACTAATTTAATTGCACTTTTTCCGACCTTCCTTTTTTAGTGAAGTTGTCGGGTTGAAAACCATGAAAGTTAAATTGACGAAGATTAATTTACCTTTGGTACTTCAGAGTTATAGTCGCTCAAGTTAGTACACTGTTTTTCATAATCTTATAGCGGTCTATCATGATTTCGCGATGTTACAAGAAATGGACTTAATCCTCTCCTGAGAGGAGATCCAAGCCTAGCAGTGGGACATTATATGTTGTCGATGATTGATGATCATGAGAAGAAATCGATTGTTTTAAGATGCTTTTAATAAAATGTACTAGCTGAGCCACGCGTTGTTAACCCTCGGCACAACAACAACCACAGGCAACTCCGTGGGGCAAAGCTGATCATACTAACTCAAAAACCCTTGTGGGCTCATGCGCAACACTTTACTGAAGATTATGACATGATCAAATGCATACTTTACGATTCTATAAAGGTCATACAGTCAATCATTCGTTTTTATATGTAATATATGAACGCCGAGCCACGTATATTCCTGGCCTGAGACATCACTTTGCTACAGGCGTGAAGCATTCATTTCAAATTTCCCACTGCAGAATTATGCAAGAGCCTTATCATTCCGTATCGTATCGTGGTATGACGTGCTGTGACGAGCAAAATTATAAAACTGCCATTAGAGCAAGACGGTCGCACACTAATTCTAAACGCTGTCGCAAACGTTGCAAGTATTCTTAATATATCACTCCGAAAACTTAAATAAAAGGCAGAAACATCAAGTCTGGCGGGACGATTGACATGGCATAAATGCTTAAACTTTTACAGTGTCGAAATATTGTTCTGACAGTCACGACGCAACTGCCGTTTTCGCTAAAGCTGTCGCAAGTGTTCCATAAAGTTTTTGACAGGTTTTTAAAACTGTTTTAAGACTTAAAGTTGTGTATTACTATTTGGATAAAATAGAAAAATAAAGGTATCCAAGTTGATTCAAATTGACCTTTTTATTTTGTGTTGTTTGAGCTCATTTGGAATTTAATAGTTGTTATGATTTATAAACTTACTTATCACTATTGAAATGATTAGGATTACAAAAATAAAAAAGTAAAAAAAGTTGCAGATGGTACCAAGACATCTCACATCGTACCTGTATTATGTTGTTGTAATATAAATAATATAAAACAAAATATAAAAAAATTATAAGAATTTTGAAATGCTGTTTACCAAGAAGTGATTGTATAATATTGTTATTTTTAACTTAATTTTTTGTCATCAGATATCGAGGTCCGGCGCACGGCGAGTGGTGCTGCAACAAGCAACTCCAGCGATGGCCGGACGATTTCGATGCGAAGTTTCGGCAGACGCTCCTACATTCCACACCGAAATACGATCTGCGCCCTTAGAAGTCGTTGGTAAATAATAAACGCATACATTCTCAAACCTACGCCTGTATTACCGACGGAGTAGGTAGATATATTTAAGGAAACAATATTTTGCCCACTTCAGTTTGTACTCTTAATAGGGTGCTCGAAAGTCGATCTTTCCCAACGCTTGTACTAATTTACAAGAGCCAATGAATATCGACTAAGACACAACTGATTAACAGAAGCTTTTTAAAAAAAATAGCTAAAATTAATAAACGCATCTGTGATGGCTTGCCTACTGTCATGTCTATTTTTCAAAATACATAAATTTTCATCATTTAAAAATACTATTTTTCATTCCCGGCACTCTATTGAAAACCAGCCAAATTTAGTCGCAAATATTAATTTTCTGAATAGAGAACTAGCATTAGCCCACGGCTCCGCCCGCGTTTGTAGCGGTTCTCGCGGTGAATAATAGCACGTATCCGTCCTCAAGAATTAAAGGATCTGCGTTGTAAATTTCAGCCAATCGGTTCTACGATTTAGCCAAGAAAGCGTAACAGACAGGCAGAACTAATACACATATATTTTTTTAAATAGCTATAATTAATGAACACATCTATGATGGTTTACCTAACGCAACACTGCTACGTGACTTAAAAAAAAATTTTTTTTCATCAATTCTTTTCGCTTTTGTAGGTAAATTAGTCGCAAATATAAATTTTCTGCATAGAGAACTAACGTTTGCCCACTGCTCAATATAAAGGTAATGAATGCTCAAGTACACAACTAATATTAGTTTTCTGTAACTCTGGTAAAAAAATACATTTTTCATACACATAACAGGTAATACTAATTAATTGTACCACCGTTTGTAACGATTCAATCAACTGAACTCTGTGGCAGGGGCTGAGCATTCGAATACAAACATTTGTGAAGGCAAATGCGTCTATTGGGCAAATTGAATTATTTACGTTTGAAATGTACGTATCCATAAAAATACTTATATTTATTCAATCCAATAATTGACCTATCGTAGTTTTTTATACAGACATGTCCTAATATGTGCAAAAGCATTCAAGTCTCCGGCTTCGGCATCGAGTTGTTCCGGGTCAGATAGATAGGCGTCTATGTCTTTATGGGTTAAGAATATAAAGTGTCATCACCCTTACTCGACCCGTGTTTTAAGAGGCGACTAAGAGATCAAACTATTCATGACAACATCACTGCTATGAGAAGAAAAACTCGAAACGAACATTTTTTTCCAACTTGTGGAAACCCCCTCGTTCCTTCACCTCACCGGTTTTTGCGGCGAGGCGGTGTATCGGAATCGAACCGACTAAAACCACCGACTGTGCCTGAGATGGGAGGGATCCGGGAACCGCTTTCTTACGACATCCAGGCCCCTCCCAGGCTCAAAACGAACCCTATACCAACCTGCTTGACCACCGTGGCATGGTAGACTTAATCCTATTTGCTAAGGAGAGGTTTACGTCCATCAGTGCACCGTTCAGGCTGTAGATGATGATAGATGAGATAGACAGACGACCTTGAAAAGATACCTGGCATTATCTGAATGTGAAAGTCATTTTCATGCTTACAAATACTGATATACAGTAAAAAAGTAACACCTTTAAATTTATATTAAAGTGAAACTTTTATAACATCGTCTCAATTTTTTTTGTCTGTGTATCGCATGTCGCGTGATGCGTGACACGTGACGGTGACGGTCGGCCGCGGAGTAGGGATGAAGTGGAAGGCGCTCGTTGGAGCAGCCGAGGCCAATATGACGGCGTCTATAGTTCCATCAGCTGACCGCGTAGTGTATAGACTATTACTCATTTATTTGCTTTATTAAATTTATTTATTTGCATGTGAAAAAAAGTTTCACTTTTACCGTGGTTTCATAAAACCACACAATCCGTTTTTACAGTACTAAATCGTAATTACGCCATAAATCACGTCGTTTTAATATGTTAATATCCACAAAAAATCTGTGATAATTTTTTTAACATTAATTCGTACGAGATATTTACTAGTATGTGACGGTTAAGCATGATAGAATTCGAGTGTTAATATTCAGAGGGTGTTACGATATTAAAAATAAAATAAAGCTTTGAGTGTTTGTTAATGTTGCTGCCACGCATTTTCTCTTGTTTTAATTAATTATCAAGTTGCCAAATGTACTATTTAAAGCTCTACCAAATAAAATAATTTTCATTGGTTTTACACCACGTATCCTTTAAAAACTTCTTTTGGAATGTATGAAACATAGTATAGATTTTTAAATGTCTTCTTTTTATTTAAGGCGCAATTTAATTTTAGTTAAATTAATGCAATTAATCGAAAGTAGTTTCAATCCCAGATCCTAATACAATATAAACTGATATAAACTCGAATGCCTTGGAAACCTACATGCTGTGGACCTGGAAATCCAACACTACAAGATGAGTGCTGTTCCACTTTCTTCTTTTCTGAGATGGTTTAGAGATTCAAGATCTACTATTAGATAGAATGATATCACATGAAACTTATTGTTATTTTCATTTTCAGCTGTTCAGATAATTCTAAATCAAAAAATATTTCATGAATGTTTTTTTTGCCTGATGTATTGCAACAGTACACAATGTTTTCATAACGGTCACATAAAATATCTGGTGTTTACACAGTTAACCTTTTCATTAAATTAGTCGGTGGAATACAAAAACCAGTTTGTACACGAGATTTTCTCTTTTGATAATTTTATTGGGTCAACGAGTATTATTCAAATGAATGATCTTTGTCATAACAAAATCGACGCCAAAATTCTGTTGTAGGGAATACATTATTTACACGTTAACTGTTGAGATTGGTACTAAAATATTGAAAGTTATTCATGGTCGTGTTTTGATAATCTAAAATATTCAGAACCATATCCTAAAGACTTTTAATATTGGTATTGAAATTAATGTTTTTCACATCTCTAGTGTATTATGTATCTGATGGCGTTGCGATGTTTTATCTCACACTTTGTGCAACTGCGAGCACAGGGATCTATGTCCAAACTCGACAACGTACATTCAATTCAGCCCATAGATTAAATTTCGACAGTATGTCAGCACGCAGTCGGTCACTCACAAAAAATATGACTGTTTAGACTATGAGAAAAGAGTTACACGTGGGTATAAAGTTTTTGAAATACAAACATGCATTAAATTCATACCTGTTTTAATGTTTTTGTTTATTTTCGTTTTTACAGTACGGGTTTTACAGTTTGGGTTTTAACTATATATTATTGCTAAGCAAGTAATAAACGTAGATGAAAATTATTATTATAATAAAAAAGTGACTTTAAAAGACCTGTGCTCTAATAACGTTTAATTGAATTCGCATTGACATAAAATATTCTCAATATTCTCCTCCCAATAGAAAACACAATAAAAAAGAATTAGCAAAACTGTACAAGCCATTCACGCATGATATCATGACCAAGTGAAATAGGGATTCTTTTATATATGTAGTTAGCCTAGCTTTTGTCTGCGGCTCCATCCACGTATATGTCGGTTATCGCGGTAAAGAGTAACCTATGTCTTTCCTCAACAATCAAAATATCACAATGCCAAATTTCATTGAAATCGATGAAGCGGTGTAGCCGTAGATGCGTCACAGATATACAGACCGACAAACAGAATTAGTTATAATTAGAGTATGGATTATAAGACAAAAATAATTAATTAAGTACGATTATACTGAATATAATATTACACCCTAAAAAATTCGGTTTGCTATAAGATCTTCTTCGTGATATTGGACACTTTGTTTTGTTTCATGGATAGCTCTCAAAGCGATGATCCTTTTTTTGTTCACGGGGTTAAAATCCCTTCCGATTTCCAACTCCTCGAGGATATTTATTTCCTCTTCTGTTATTTCCTCTCTCATTCCCAGCGTGGTAGGCAAATTGCACAGATATGCAATCTTGCCACTGGCAAGCCTATCTTCCGAGGACTACTGTTGAGCGATAATGAATTAAAATAAAGAAATATTTCGAACATCTAACACACAACGCCATCTAGTCCCAACCCAAGTAGAGCTTGTTTTATAGGTTCTAGAAAACTGATATAAATACATATATACTTTTTTGTTGTAAATACATACAAATTAGATGTAGAAACCTTGAAAACGCCGAAACAAATACATATTTGCAGATCATACAAGCAATTGGTCCGATCCGGGATTCGAACCTTAGACATCAAGCTACTACCACTACCACTGCGCCACCGAAGCAGTTGTAACTTTGCGAGCAAAACTGCAGGCAAACGCTAACTGAAAATAAATCCCATTTTAAAGGAAGTTAAATGAAAGTAATTTTGTATTTTCCCATACAGAAATATCTTGTTTCAAATTACATTCTTTCATAACTTTTCCTATTTATGTCCATCCGGGTAGAAACATGTCCGTAATCTGTTTATAAGTATCTACATTAACAGGAGATACTTTGACAATAAATTATGTTCATTCACTTTAATTAACCAACTCAAGTTTTGTAATTATATAAATATTTGTTGATGAAAATAACTAAACAGCTAAAAATTTGTTTTAAAGGTAGCAACACGAAATATACAATAGCCATTTTCTTATTAGTGCGATGCTTAACATATTATATTAAAATATACAGTAAGAAACCAAAATAATTTAGTTAGTGAACTAAATTATCATAATTTCTTCAATTCACGTTCCAGTATAAAAAAAACTACCAAGAAATATAATTTTAGTGTATAGTGCACTAAAATTATATTATATTGGTTAACTTTATAAGTACATTGTAGATTAAAATTCCAACTCTCGGGTTACGGAGTCAATATTACACTTACCGCACTTGCAGAGTATAAAAATATTTTATTGTATTACTGGCTGTACCTTGCACTTTCATTTTACGGTAAGTATCTACTGAGTTATTTAATCTCTGCTTCGCTTCCATCGCTATCATATAATAGCTGTTTCAAATAAAATGGTTAAAACCTTGAGATTTTCACTCACATATAATTAAAGAAGACACTAGGATAAATAGGTATATTTCTTAATTAACATTTGAAAGAGTTATTAGAAATTTAATGTTAAAGCGCTTGATTCAAAGCAATATAGGCTGAAATTACACCCGTCTGATAATTGAATGAGTTTTTTTTTAATTTTATTAATAAATGAATACACAAATGGTAATTTGTTGTAGTTGTATTGAAGCTGTAGCCACTTTAACATACAGCGACAACATAAACATATGACAACGCCATCTACTGAAGATACACCGAACTACGGAGTAACGTAGTGTACGAAAAAGCTGCCAATCCTACATTGCGCAATAGAAGATCTCGCGCCGGGTAACATATATACAACTTCCCAACATCAGTTGTGAGGCAGTGGCCCTCCTGGCATGATCACTTTGACTGGTCGGAGGATCCTGCCTTTGTGTTGGAGGGACATGACACCCGTTAAGCTACTGTTTATTAATTTTTTTCGTAGGCAAGCCTATGCCATTTTAACTCTTATTAAAAATCTTTATTTTGATACCAATTTCGATTAGTTTTCAGCTCGGTGTAGTTAGTTCTATTGATTATCGATTATTTGATACAGAAATAAGTAATGTAACCTACTTAGGCATATTCTTAGTATCCATACCCAAACTAAATTTGAAGGTAACCCTGTCTTTGTACCTGTCTGTTACGCTGTCATGGCTAAATTTCTGAACCCATTTAGATAAAATTTACAATGGAGATCCTTTAATTCTTGAGGAAGGACATAGGCTACAATTTACCGTAAGACCCGCCTTACAGGCGTGAGGGGCAGTGGGCAAACGTTAGTTCTCTATGCAGAAAATTAGCATTTTCGACTAAACTTACCTACAAAAAAGTGAAATGATGAAAATTAATTTATTTGTAAAAATACACATGGCAGTTATGTTGAGATGTTATTATTAACTATAGCTATTTAAAAATATTTATGATTTTCAGTTGGGTGTAAGTCAATCTTTAGTGGCTCTTGTACATTATTACAAGAGTCGGTAAAGATCGACTTTCCCCTATGAAGGGTGCAAACAAAGTTTGTAAGTACCAAGTCATTTTTAGCATTGTCAAATCACTTAAACATGTAAATACATATGATTAAAAATGATATATAATAGTAAAAAATGAAACCCAACTACGACTAAAAACGACATCAAAAAAGTATGAATCAAAATTTTCAGGACATTGGATTAAACAACGTTAATGAAGAAGCGAGATAATCGACAAATAGAATCTACCAAGTTTCCTTCGTTGCAAGTTGCCAATAATGTCATAAGATACGATACTATACAACACAATTATCAGCGTATAGAAATACACATATTCAAGTTTAAAAGGCCTTGGCCACACGTGAAATAAAAAAGTACCATAACACTTTAACAACCGTGCCGTTATCTGTACTCAGAAATTAAGAGTACCTGGAAAGATTTCTAAATCTAATCCTGCAAGTGATCGCTTATCATGAGGATTTCACATACCATAGAAATATCACAGCAAATAACGCCTTTTCCAATCATACCAAACATGGCATATTTAACTCAAATTTATTTTTTTAACACAATACTTTATGACCGCTAGAGGTCTAAAACCTACTTAACTGGTCATCATGAAACTTAGTACACGTATTCTTGTAAGTATTAGATGTAACATAAGAGACTTTTTATTAAATGCGAGAAAAGCCGCGAGCTAAGCAAGCACGCAAGCCTATAACCAGCGGTCGATCAAGATGCTTCTAACGCTATCTCATTTGTTCAGTTCTAATAATTAGTTGAAGAGCTATGAGAGAACAGATGACTATACATACATAGGCTGTCAACATCATAACCCTCCTTTGGCTGAGCCGTAGTCGGGTAACAAAAATAAAACTGTGCGTTCTCACCTTTTTAATAGACTTCTTGGGCTTTATATGGCTATAACTCTGTTCGTGACCCTCTCTAAATTACAGGGATTTACCTGCCCCATCATGACGTGATTTTCTGTCATGAATCACGCCTGACGAGCTCATTTACTGTGACGGGTTCGTAAATTAATTACTTACAAAGGTTTTTCGTGATAACGTCATGTAATCAATGTACGCCTGAGTATTGAGGTAATATTTACAAGTACACACTTACACCTTAACGAAGATTAGACGCATTACATATTCTGGAGGCGTACGATGGTATTTATCCACTAGGGAGGGCTCACATAGTATAATGGACCCCTTAATGTAAGGAGATCTGATTGAAAGCGCCTTGATTATTTTCGTATCTAGGACGCACCTTTTAGCTCACAAAGGGCAGCATACAAACGTGCTATTAACACGTCTATTTAGATAAAAGGGCTTCGGGCAAAGTATATTTGGTGGGTTATGTTTTGTCATTGAATGCTAACTTTACGACAGTATCAATATTCTAGTACTTGGGTCCTCGTTATTATATTATCACTTTAGGGATCGTTGAAAGCACATTACTTAGTTAACAGAACCGTTTCGGTCAGTCTTATATTTCTTCACAAATATTGTTTCCTATTATTACAAAATTAATCCTACGGTAACATAAAATTGAAATAAAAATAAACCGACAGGAACATTAAAATAATCCAATTAAATTTAATGATGTAACTCATTTTTCGCGTAACCAATAAGTAACTGCGGCTGCAATTAATAGTGATTCTATAAGACTATTGCAACTCAATCCTGTACCAATTACATAAAAGTTTCATCAGTTACGTTAATAGTTTGCGTAAGTTTTTACTGGTTACACCAACACATACAGTACACAAACAGATTTTGCTCGAGTCAATAAACTTGCAAAAATTAAGAAAAAAATAGCTAGCCTTTTTTATATTTAGCATTGTCACCACATATCTCTCTTAACGTTTTGAGTTGGTAGCCGAGTTTATTCAAAATATAAAATAAAACTACGAATACTCGCGGGTAGCGCTAATTAATGTAACTCCGTTCTCTCCACAAATATTTCAACTGAGTTTCCTCTGAATTGAATTTAAAAAAAACATCTTCATTACGTTAAATTAATTTCAACCTATATCTACACGAATATAAAAAACATTGAGAGGTTTTGCTGAATTCTTAAACGTACAAATTTAAATAATTATTACAATGCAGCCGCCTTGAGAGCGGCAGTTACAAATATCTTATGTCATGCATTTAATATTTTCTGCTTAAAATATCGGTAAGAGGAAGACGTAAATTTCTCCTTGAAATATTGATAACAGAGATTGATAAAAAAGAAAGGCTTAAACTTAATGTAAAGCAAATACAATCGAGAAAGGACTATTTTTATTAATTGGGGTAAAGTTTATTTAAGTTTACATAAAACACTCGGATGAAAATTCTGTATAGAACAAATTGCTTTTAATTGAAAAAAATTTAGACATGGATTTGAGAGACACTCTTTACTTTTCATCTAACAGAAACAAAGATTAAAAATTACATTTAAAATTATACCCTGATTTTGTAAGTCATAGCACAATACGATAATACTTTACAATGTCAATTAATTTGGTTGTAAACTGGTTATTTCATTATGAATTTAAAAAATAATACTTACTAAGAAAACATCACTGTTGACAATAAATCTCTTAATATCAACACGATATGTTGTAGTATGTAAATGCAATTAATCACAAAGAATATTTAAATAAGCTGGTACACAAATTTTTAAAAAAATAAATGAAAAGCTCATATAAAAAAAGAGGAATGAGTTGATAACAATATTGATTAAAATATTTACCATTTTAAGCAATATTATTCTCAACTCATTACATGTAAACTTAACGGTTATTCGGCGGCTATTTGCGATAAAATTAAATATTATAGCTATTAATAAAATTCCGATATTTCATAAACATAATTAGTATCCAATATCCATAGCATCATTAATGTCAGTTCGCCCTCTTAC
>PKRV01000835.1:1502949-1585499 GCA_003709505.1 Hyphantria cunea | reverse complement strand
ATGTAAAAAATATATATATGTATTTAAATCAGTTGTCTAGTATCCGTAATACAAACTTTGCTTAGTTTGGAACTAAATAGCGTTGTGTGTTAGTTGTCCGAAATATTTTACTTATTTGATTCTACGCTGGTATTAACTCCCCTGCATATTTCTCTAGATTTTATATATCAGTTATTTTAATAAAAATCACGCTTTGAAATGAGTAAATAAATAAAACTAATTTATATAAAAATAGCTGTTTTCTGCCCACAGTTTTGAATTTTATTATTAAAAAAATAAAGGGTTTTCTGTGCTTTAAAAATAATGCAATATTTAATTTCAGTTCATTTCAGACATTTTTACAGAAGAAGGGCCTTATAAAGTACCTAAAGGGGAACCGTTACTGGTTTTTTATGAGTTAAAAATCTTTATACCGAATTCAAACATTTTATATTAAATTTCATGATTTACAATGAGGTATCGCAGAAAAGCTCCACTTACATATTTTAGTAAAAAAAAATAGTTACCTTATTTTATTTATTTATTTAGTGTAATTACATTAAAAGTACCTCAATATTTGAAATCCCTGACTCCTGAGCTAGGCTCATGACCTGTGTTATAGAAGTCAGTGTCTTCTCCCATAATAGGAAACACATAAATCTTATGCAAAGTGGTGCAGTGATATGTAAATAAAAGTGTGTAGTGTGGTGTGTGAGGTGAGTTTGTGTTGTGTATAAGTATGTATATGTTATGTTAGTATCCCAGGAATCTCCATGGAAGATTAGAGCCGTGTCGTCGGCATAAGTAAAAATTTGACCTTAAAACCTTTGTAACTATCTTCTACTAAAAAAGTAGAAGTGGCATCGCTCAGAGCGACCTCTTTCAATATTGTAAGTAAATATCTTTTAGTTTATGGTAACTCTAAATGTATCTGTGGCAGGTACTCAATTTGCAAGTGGGCGTAACCACAATATAGAAAAAAGTCGAGGTTATGTCACGATCCCTATTTCATATCATCCACATTTTTTTATATTTTATATCATTATTTTGATCATGATGAAGACTTGAAGACTCGCAGACTTAAGATTTGAAGATTTTAAATACTTGACATTGGCAGAAATAGCTGATTAGCTGGTTGCCATTTCATCAAAAGAAGAAGAAAAAGAAGAAAAAAGTCTAAAGGGGATCTCATGAAGATGTCAAATATGTTCAGGTTTATTTGCCTCAATTATTATTGTTTTCATCTTTCTGCAGATGAGATCAATGCTGATTGATGACTGCACATTTTTAAGTAATAGTAGATAAATTTCACTGTTTTAAAACTTATAATACTCTATATTCAAGCAAGAAGTGGGTCCGCGTTAGTTGCCCTGACTACCTGATTCATGAACGTTGAGCCTAAACCGCTAAAGCTATCAAATTTTGAAAGCTGATGTCTTTTATGATGTAAGCATTTACTAAGAAAGGTTTTTTGAAAATTACACTCCTTAAGAAATAATATATAAATAAAACCATTGGAATAAGAACGCTAAGAGCTACTAAAAAATAAACTAGTAATGGTACTAGTAGTACCTTCAATGCGAAAATAATCATTGCTTGAGCTGTTGATTGTACAGCACGGATGAATATGGTTAGATACTCTTTCTTTATCTATAAATACATTCATGTTGTATATTAAAACACGTAGAGCACTGCAAATACACATTCATACATATTTACAATTTTTGGCTCCGAAGAGAAAATGAACGTCTGTCGCCGTGACATTTGGGTTATACTACATATTACATTGTTAATGTTTTGTTTTTGTTACAGAGGCTCCAGAGTGGGGTCCTAAATTGGTCTCCGATCGCTCTTGGTATGGCGTTGGCTCAACTTTGCGTGCCACTTGTGCCTCGTCGCCTTCTCATCCTCCAGCTAACTTGACGTTCGCACTAAACGGTCGTGAGGTATATATATATTAAAGTAAATTATAACATATGCGTAGTAATCATATTTTTTATTTTATTTTTTCAAATAACACTGAAAACGTAAGTTTCAAGATTGTGAAAGTAATGAAAAATAAAGATAAGAACAGCAACGTAAATAAAACTTAAACTATTCCTAATATTGTCCATTAAAGTAATTTCCATTGGAGTTAATAGAAATTTTCAAAAGTTGATGTCAGTCATCAAATCTTCGAATACTAGGTAGATAATGAAAGAAATACTTTTATAATGTACTCGAGAACGTAGCACTTAATCGGTCAATAGCCCACAATAGTTCACAACCATTCGACTTAAAACACCAACCTAATGAAGAAAAATTGCATTTGACAAATCTACTTTGTGTAATACTATTACCAATTCCGTTCCCCTTATCACTCTACTCCATTTTGATATCACTAAAATATTTAAAACGGATTTGAGGAAAATGAGAAAGCGATGAATATTCATACGAGAATCCCGAAAGATTTCATTATTACGTTATTGTTATACATTTTTGCTGTAAAAATATTTGTTTTATAAATGTATCTACTCTTTAATTTTCTATGGGTCTTCTTTGATACCATGAATGAATAATGGTTTTACATAGAGTTAGTCTAAATTGTATGTGTTTATATTTATATGTATGTGTGTATGTATGCTTACAGTACTATACTTAATTTGAAATTACTGAATCTTTATCAGGATGTCTAAATGAGATTACTTTTAGTGATAAGGTTACCCATTGTTCTAACTTTTTGTAATATCTCTCGATCTTATTGTGGATAGACAGATACAATAAAGCAAATAGTACCTATCCAGCTACCGCTTAACATACCCAGAAATAATCTCTAATATTATAATGATTTTTGAAAATACTCTAATCCTGTTGGTTTAATAAAAAAAAATGTGTGATTAATATGTGTTTTTACCAATAGTATAATTTAATTCATAAAATTACAAATGAAATCACCATTTACTGCTACTAAATACATTGGTTTGTATAGAATGCTATATTTTTAATTTATACAAAACATAATGATTCACTAATAGAATACATCGTTATTAATCTCATTCAATGGAGTGACTGGTAGCATAATAAAAAGCTAGCGCAAAGAATCACAAGCATTTATATGATCTCACACTCGGTTCCGAAGGCATGAAACAAGTCATCAATTTAATGACGGTAACATGATTAAAAATAATATTACAACGATAATGAAACTCTCCGTATATAGTGACGGATCATTAAGAATATAGTGCTTAACTTGCACCCCTCCTTTTCTTCCCATGGCTGGCATAAGACATAACTAAGTGATTAAACTACGGACAACTTCAAACTGCAAAAAGAAGGGAGACTTGAAATAAACCGTACACCAACCCGTCTATCTACCGTATTGTAGTAGGCCAACTTCTACGAAATAGCCTATTTCTAGCAATGGTCTGTTAAAGGCTGATGACGACGACGAGAGAAACCGGTTGTGCAATGTTCGAAATTTGACCATAATTCATGTAACTTTTTTTTTTACTTTCTTTTCTCCTCCTCCACATAAACATTAGCTGTGCCTAGTTTCGTACTCCTCTGTTTGCATAACTTTACTTCTCAACTTCACATAATGTAAATATCATAATTTTCAACATTCTGCGATTAACTTTTTGTCTGGGTTAAGATAACTTTCCGATGTAACAGTAAAACAAAATAAAGTATAAGATATTTTGACTTATAATAAGTTTCTGATTAATGTATATATCAGGAAATAAGTATAGGATCAAATATGAAAGGAAATCATAAATTAAGTAAATAATACATTGAAATGACTAGATAAGCGATTCAGATAAGTAATTCGAGCAAAATATAATTCAACCTTAATCTGTTTTCCTCATGAGGTGTTAAAAAAGTTACTACATTTTTACAAATATTCCCGGACGCAGTTTCTCGTTTCTTGTCCACCTCATTGAAATTTTCATTTCAAAAACTCGTTTGATCAGCGTTCATCAGACAGACAGGGGTTCGCGATGTCCAAGGCGGACAATGGACCGGTTCCTACTTACTTCACTTTGACGCGACCGTTGTTTTTGCCGTCGTCACTGCCGCTGCGTAGGCGTGTTCATTAATCACAAAAGAGCCTAGAGCTATGTACGATGTACATACATATACAACTTCCTTTATCTAACGCCAGGCTCTGATCCGTTAGATTTCCCATTCTGTGTCGGCACTTATATTAATTTTTATATTATTAATATTTTGTTCCAGATTGATATGGAATCACTTTTTCACGAATTACCATCATGGTTTAAGTGGGACCCGCCACCTAAACCTGAAGTGACGACTACAGAGCAATCCGATGACGATATGATTTTCAATGTTTTTCACGATGAAGGCAACATTCAATATTTGGACGAGTCTTATATAAATCTACATAAAGAGGAAATTAGGAGGCCACCGAAAGACATTTTGAGGCCATCATTCGAGAGGACAGGTCCGGACAATAGACTGCCTTCAATAGGAGAGGTGTCGTTCGTGGTGCGAAACGAAGCGTTCGAGCGTGGTAGTCTCCGGCTGACCTGTATAGCGAACATATACAACCTGTACTCGGCACGTGCCGAACTAATTTTCGATATGGAGCAACCAGAAGTTGCATCCGTGCTAGGCGTCCGTAATAGAGCAGAAGGTAAGTGCAATCGATACTCGTGTAGTGTCTAGATGTTAAAGTTTTATCACAAAACATTCTCTTAAAGTTAAATCGGACCTAAATGCATTTACAATTTTCTCCGACCTCCACCAGGAATCTATTTATCTTTTTATATACTTACGAAGTGTGCTTTGCATAATAAGTTTAATTTTATATTCTTTTCTTCTTGCCTATAACACTTTAGTTTAATTTCATACTCATTTTTTGCCCATATTAATCAGTGTACACATTAAAATGTTTTTTTTTTATAAAGGGAGCTTATTATTTTCCAATACTTGTTTGATTAATAGATTATTTACATTGTTGCAGATTTGTCGTCTCGCAGTCTTTGGCGAATATCAACAGCATTCGCACCATTGCTGTACAGTGTACGGTAGTTTATTAAAACAATAATTGATTAAGTACAAATTTATTTTTAAGTATTTGTTATTTCCCTAAAAGTTATATTCACCGTGTACAAATTCATTAAACATATCCAGTTTCATGAATTTACATTTTGTTATAACAGATCGACTTCCTCTCTATATAAAGTGTAACAGCGACCATCGCGTATCAAATGTTCTATTTATTGTTATAAGAAATTATTTACGATATTTTTAGCTGTAGGTCAGACTGGCCAAAAATAGTTGCTAAGTAACCACATTAAGAGAATAGAAATCTATATTTTGAGCAAAGTTAAGAAGATCATTTTAAATACGTATTCAGAATCCGTAGTCGAAATAAAAAAATATACCCAAAGTGGTTTATAAAAGAGTAATTTAATGACGCTTAGGTGAATTTTAATGAAATGTAACTTATTATTCGAAACACAGTGGAAACAGCGATGTAATTAGACCACCGCGAAATTTCTGAGACAAACTGTGTAATAAACGTTCCATGAATTTAAATTTATAAGCTAAGGCTTATTGTAAATATAGTATTAAAATAGATGAAATAGTTACATATTATAAAAAGTTGTATTTTAAGTAACAAAACTTGATGACAACTAAAACTGCGCTAATCTTCCATTTCCGTGAGGTATTGACGGCATAAACAGACATTCATTTTAACGATAAATTGGGGCGTATAAATAACCCTTGACAAAGACTGATGACTAAAGTTTATAATGTGGAAAAAATATTTTGTTCGTTTTGTACATAAAGTTTATTAATCATAAAGAATGTACTAATTTGTTAAAAGCGATTGAAACAAAGTGTCTATCGATATACTTTTTACTTTTCACTTAAGGCATTAATTTGTTATTACTTCTAGGAAATTTAAATTTTCAGATGTGTCAATGAGGCTAGTAAATTGTTATTGAATATTTGTAAATATATAATTAAAATGTCATAAACTACGTAAGTGGTTATGAATGAATAGAATAAAAGTATGTTGAAATTTGTCTAAAATGTTTTTCATTTATGAACCTAAGCCCTACGTAATGAACAACTCTACACACACTTCTAATCGTATTTATGTCTCTTCTATATCTCACATAAAACAATTAATAATATATTACTCTTAGAAAACATTGATTCTTGAGTTTTTCGTCAGCTATAAATAAGTATCTAAGAAGAGTAACGAAGTAATTTCCCCTTGGAAGAGTTCCACCTAAGCCTCAATCAATCATACCACAAGATCGAGTCTACAATAAACAGGAGAAAATCCAGCCATTATCCTTATGGAGAAAATCATTTATTGAGCAGTTACTCTGTCGGGAAAAATGGATTATTCAGCTCCGAATCAATGATGATGTATTAGTTCTACTTACTTCGTCTTGTGGAGGTATTTGGAAGATATATAATTACTTGAAGGGAGATATAAAAAGTAATGAAACATGGAACTTCTCATACTTACGACATATTTGACATTATATGTGTACCCTTTTTAACTGTATACTCGATTAATAGTATACAGTGTAAGATTGTTTTTTTTTGTACTACTTTGTTTATAAATCCTGAGTTTCCTATATATCGACATCTTTTTCGTAGAACCAATAACAATCAGTAAGTTCGTTCTAAGGCTAACAGCGAGCAACAGTATTGTTTAGACTCTTCGTTAGCTAGCACTTTTCATTTATCCAGCTGCATTGATTGGTTCAAATCCATCACGGTCCGCAGTCCCTATTCCGCCTGCCCATTGATTATTCTTCCCAGTTTCGTGAAATGAAAGTTTAATGAATTGTTGACGAAGCTTTTGGTCCCTAACTAACTTAATCTCAGTAACAAAGGGCTCGGCGATATCAAATGGAAAACTTTTGAATTTAAATTCGTAAGTAAATTCTGTCATTTTTTTAACTAATTTGATTAAACTGCAGAAACGAAATGTTAAAGAGTCTCATCTTAATTTATTGAATTTGACAATTAAGCGTATACTATTTAGCAAATATTTACACATAGATTTAAAAGCATATCTAAGAGCATGTTTCTTTTGTTACCAAGTGCGTGATGAGAACATGGATAATACTTCTCAGATAGTGTCAATATTTTCGACTAGCTGACCCATGCAACCTCGCCTGCGTCTCCAGTCGCCAGTAGCGTGTTGGTTATAGTAAGCCAATTTTAAAAGATAGACATATGGTCAAGGAATTTTTTAGAACTCTTAATGGAAAACAATTCTTACATACATTGTTTTTGTGAAACTTTATCCGTTTACGCAGCGCATGCAATGGAAGTTCTCAAAATGAATATTTTTACCCCGTTTATACAATATTTCTGTTGACACTCCGCTCCTTTCATCGTAGCGTAATGTTATATTGCCAAAACATTTCTTAATAATGGGCTAACTAACAGTGAAAGAATTATTGAAATTGAATCAGTTCTTCCTGAAATTAGCGCAAATAATCAATCAATTTTTTTGTTATTTTTATTATGATCTGTGATAATTTCATGAGGCGAAACAGGTCAAGATTGAAGTGAAATTAAAATTGTGGAATAAATACAACTGAGTTTAATTTTAGAATGTATTTATAATATTAGTAAAGATTCAAATAATTTTTCAATCAGCAGTAACAGTATTCAGAATATTGTTCTCTACAAGTCTTCTACAAAGTAAAAAATATTAATCGGCTATTCCTTGCTAAACGTTGGCTGGAACAAAATAAATGAAAGAAAACAATTTTGCATTTTGCGCTCGGTTCGCGTTTATGCACGAATTTATTTTGCGTATAAACCTTTTTGAATGCCTTGTGGTTACACAATGCTTATTTATTTTTAACCTACTTACTTTTTACTACTTAAAAAAGAAGGAGGTTCTATGTTCCACTGTATTTTTTTTGACGTTCACATAAATAAACACCCATATGAGTATTTCAATAACAATAGTCTCTTTCAAAAATTATTCAGACAGTATTTTGTGTTTCGAAATACATTTCGGAACAAAAAATAAAAAAAAACAAAAAAAAATAAAAAAAAACATTGAAACTTTCAAGTTCCAATGTTTTTTTTTTATTTTTTTAGATTTTTTTCCATGCATGTTTTTCTTTTGTACGCACAAACTATAGAACTAAAAACATTTTAGCGCAATATCATTGGAATCCAATTACGAAAATATACCTATTGAAAATCTAACCTGTTACATAATTCCCAATCATGTAAGAGTGTTTACATTATTTATTTTTGTCCGCGGGTTTACGTGAAAGTAATCTTACCATCCCGCGGGAACAGCAATTTTATTCTGGATAAAAGTTATCCTATAGGTAATCTTCGGTATATCCCTGGCCTCATGCGAGCAAAGTTTGATAAGACAGCGCATTAAATACGAATAAAAATACATTTTTAT
Organism: Hyphantria cunea; assembly: GCA_003709505.1. Classification (NCBI taxonomy): domain Eukaryota; kingdom Metazoa; phylum Arthropoda; class Insecta; order Lepidoptera; family Erebidae; genus Hyphantria; species Hyphantria cunea. The sequence goes on along the minus strand of PKRV01000835.1, from coordinate 1,577,107 downwards.
ATATTTTTATTTACCAGATATAGTTGAAAAAATAAAATCAAGTAGCACTAAGAATACCGAATAAAATAGTATCTATCTGACCAAACTCGAGATTATCGGTAATGTAATAAGCGATAGTCTGTTTAAGTAAACAGTATCAACTATTTGGTGTTAGAAAGTATTAGGTAGAAAGTGGTTATTGCGTAACTTAAAGAAAGTAATGAGCCAGCTTACAAGCTGTTCAAAGATATTTTTTAAAAAAAAAACAACTCTCCTTGTAGGTATATATCTGATGTGGCGGGAGACTTTCAGAACGCATGGATCGATGATCGCAATGGACACAAAGAACACTCTGATTCTCGACAACAATTTGTGGATCAGTGTGTTGTCCCATATGGGATTTGAACCCATAACACCAAACGCGGCTACCGTACAGTTGAGATATTTTTTTATAAATGAGCCTCGATTTAATAATATTTCAAACCTAATGTTGTAATATTTAACGACAGAACGAGTAAAATAGATCATGTTACGCCGACAAGGGAGAGATGATCTCGTTAGAATGAAGAACTTGGTTTTGCTCCTAAGTTTGGCTCATAAATACGCGTACAAAATGTCGCCGCCAGCTGCCACTGTCTTAAAAAGGATATAATAAACAACAAGTCGCTTGATATTTTGGAAATAGCACGACTTTATTATTAAAGTTAGAACTTCTCAATTTCTTTAAGTGCACCAGTATATATCTAACACAACTTGCCCAACATGATACCGTAAATCTTCCTTTGAATTATATATGTTTTATTAGGGTCTAAAGATACATAACTTGATTTTTGTTGATTATGCGACGATTGGGATTCGAAGCGAATGTGGCGATCGCCTTGTCTCGTCGAAATTTCCTTTGTGTTACCAACGTGTTATGCCAACGTAAAAAGTAATAAAACGTAATAGAACACTTGAAAGAATGATATTTGATCCATTATGTGAAGATATGTCATCAGTAAGGGAATAAAGAGAATTATTTTGAAAGTAAATGTTTGCGACGAGAAAGCAGCAAGACCCGTATGCATACATTGAATCGCCATTGGGTAGGAATACGAAATGGGCCATTCATCTCATGTGAAATCCGTCATTTAACCTACTATGTATTTTTGTTTTTAAAAACCACGAAGCCTGAATTTTCATAACGTACCTTGATGCTTATTACTAAAAATTCCTTTTATAAATAATTAAGATCGTCTTTTATAAAAAACAGAAAAATTAAGATCGTCATTATATTTATCAAACAGTTGGCCTATTTATCTAATGTCATTGAAGTAAAGAAGCGCGAAGTTTTGTTAATTTCATATCACAGTTAAATATTAAATATCTAACTTTTTTATGGAATAGGTGGCAAACGAGCAGACGTATCGCCTGATGGTATGCGGTTACCGCCACCCATGGACACTCGCAACACCAGAGGCGTCACAAATGCGTTGCTGGCCTTGGGGGATAGGAAGGGGGATAAGGGGGAAGGGTTGGATTATGGGCCTCCGGTATCCTCACTCACTCGGTGAAACACAGCGCAGGCGTTGTTTCACTCCATTTTTCTGTGAGGCTGTGGTATCATTCCGGTCGAGCCGGTCCGTTAATGCCGAAGCGATTCTCCTACTAGAATCACTGAACTGCAATAGCCGTAAAAAAGTGGTTCATCTTTAAGTACTCTTAACGCTCTTGAAGTATCCCCCAATATAATCCTTTAAATCAGAGGAAAGCGGTAGTTAGGCTCCAATAGCCTCACTCACTTGATGAAAACCAGGGCATAGAATCAGTCCGTTCGGTCTGGCTCTCCCACGGATTGGTATGTACGATAAATATATGGTCTTAAATCAGTAATATAGTAATAAAAAAAACAAACACGTAATATTTACTTATGTCTGTTCAAAGAGACAGGTAAACAGCCTTAGTTTATTGCTTGCCTTATTTACGTGATTTTTGATACGGGTGTCTACTTAAAGCAATACCGCGACCCTACCCATCCTAGCAGGCATTTCATGTAATATTAATAGAATTTTCTCAAAATATTTATTCGAGATATCGTAGATGGAATGTGAAGTAGCTTTTGTTTTGAATAACACATTTTAAAATCGGCCTGATTTAGTGCTAGGAAGTTGAAGAATGAATTGTCGTATTAAAATATAGATACAACTAAACACATCTAAAATTACATTTTGTACATAAGGTTCTAATTGAAATATCAATAGAAGCTTCATCAAAATAATTCTGAAATTTTGGATGTTCAAACAGAGATATATTGCAGGAGACTGTGAAAATAAAGGCTGCCTACGAAAGCATGTGACGTATGGGAATACCAAACGTTTAATTGATCCATTACCTTTTATTTACAAGCAGCTGCACTGATTTCAGGTAAGTTCTGCTACTTCAATTATTAATTATACCTTAGGCACTATACTGCAAATATGGTTTATATATAGAATCAAGGTTCTAAGTCAACAGTGAATTTTTAAGTAGAGCCGAGGAGGCGTAGTATCTTCACGTTAAGCTAGCATACATCGAACTCCTGGAGTCGAAAAACATCGCAATGCATTTTTACCCAACTGCGTCAGAAGGATAATGTAAACCGGTAAAGCGTATTTATATATGTATATCCATTTCTTGGAACGCCCTACAGCCCAAACCACTGGACGGTTTTAACCGATAAGTTCATCAGAATTGTGGTATGTGACATAAGCTATATAAATTTATAAAATGGTGCCACTGTGAAAAAAATAAGCGTTAAATTTGTGTATTTTTTTCGTAGCTTAGCAAGATGGGTATCCAATGAAAGATCGTGAAAAGACATTTCAAACATACATATGCATATAACGTTTTTATTGCTGTTTTAACGAAAGTGTCAAAAAGCGTACTCATTAAAAATGTATTGTAGTAAAAATGTAGAGTAGTTCCTACGACTACGGGATTAGAACTCTACAAATGAATATTTAAAGAAACTTTAAAAAAGTTTAATAAAACTAAAAAATCTCAAATAAAATATTGTTTTTGTACATGTTTATGATAACAATAATTTTATATTTTATTTGCTACAAAACTGTTTCCGCCACGATAAGCGACGAGCCTCAAGGTGTCGAATCGAATTGTTGTATAGGTAGAATTACTTACTGCAGAGGTCTAATTAATGTATATACATAACAAGAGGACGTTTGACGAATGGAATCAGTACTCCATGCAAACAGGTGCAGTAAAATGACAATAATTGAAAGTTCATTATGAAATATATTATAATATATGGATATACCGTCAGAGTTTTCAAACTTGAAAACTGCATACAACGGTCTTTTATATGGACTGTGCCAAATAAAGTTTATACAGCATAAGATAAAAAAGATTAATACACAAACATAACAAAACAAGCATAACAACACAACTCAACGCGAAGAAACTTTTACCCCTATCACTTGGATAATAGGCACTTCAGGTCTAGGCACTTTGAAAGAAACTGTTTACGTCACTCAGGTAACCATTGTAACAATCTATCGCCTACGGTATTACCCAACCAATTGGACCTTAAAACCCTAGCGCTATTACACCTTAAAGGTGGTTTGAATATAAGGAGACGTTACACCACTTCCTATTCCAGCATTTGTGGCTCTTGAGTTGGCGGTATTAATTAGCGCAGAAAGTCACCAACTATCAGATCACTGGACTGCTTATTTACCTACAGTACTTCAAAGAAAAACATTTCTTATATTCTTTCATCTGACCTGTCACTTCACTATTCACTTCTTTGGTAAAGAATTATCTATTCGATTTGATATGGTGATAGACACATTCAAAACAATTGTGGCTTTTTCAAGACTCACTTTAGATCAGAACACACTAAGTGTCCGCAGGCAACGCAAGACTTCAGGTTCCATTGTAAATCGAAACTGGTGCTGTCTTTGTTTTAACTTGAAAGAACATTATAAATGTTCGATCAGCAGAATTTTAAAACACGATTAGATTGTTTTTTACCTGTTTTAAAATAAAGTGGAATCTCAAGCATTAAAAACAGAAGTATAACTTCGAAAAATTTGCATGTAAGAATACATGCAAATTTTTTGAAGTTATACATTATTTGGCGCGTTAGGGAAAAATGATGAGAGTAAATTTTTACCACTATATTGTAAAACCGACACCCCGAAGTTAGCTATAGTCAACATTTTAGTTTTACGATGCGCGCGCACATCGTCCCGAAAAACCGACACCCTGAAGTTAGCTATAGTCAACATTTTAGTTTTACGATGCGCGCGCACATCGTCCCGAAAAACCGACACCCTTAAGTTAGCTATAGTCAACATTTTAGTTTTACGATGCGCGCGCACATCGTCCCGAAAAACCGACACCCTTAAGTTAGCTCTAGTCAACATTTTAGTTTTACGATGCGCGCGCACATCGTCCTGAAAAACCGACACCCTTAAGTTAGCTATAGTCAACATTTTAGTTTTACGATGCGCGCGCACATCGTCACGAAAAAGCAACACCCTGAAGTTAACAATATTTTAGTTTTTCAAATTTTTATCTTGTTACGCCAAAGAAGTATAACTTCAAGCGCGTGTACATAAGTGTATACACACTTCTTTATTAAAATAACGTAGATGGCCAATGTACTAGTTTTAAAGTTAGCTTTTATAAGAACATAATAGGTACATGCTTTTGCGACATTATCATTGACAACGTTTAAGTAATTTAAGCCAACCGCAAAATAAGTACTTTAAGTTACTTTCAAACTTCAAAATATAATAATAGACATAATCCTTAAGAGGTTTCACAGTTTCGCTTAAGAAAACTTGGTCTCTAAGTTGTTTATCATATAATAACGTTTAATAATTCTATTCGTGATGTTCAGTATAAATCCATGTATTCTAAACTTGCCTATTAAGAATTTTGTAGACATTTCTGACCTGATTTGGTCTTATAAGTAATTAGGTATAATACTACTATTCTGCAAGGACATAGGTCTTTCTAAGGAAAAGCAAATGTTCAGCCGAGAACTTTTAAACGCTTTTGATGACGATAAGTTAATTATCTACTGAATCTTATTGTATCAATTATATAGTACTGAAATCACACATCTTCTGTATGCATTGCAATATGCAATTACTGGATATGGCCATATTTAACTAACATGTACAGATATTGAGTTATATTGAACCTTTATCATTGACTTACATTTCTTGCCCTATATTTTTGGACAAGTCTATTACTAAACTGATAGTACCAAATTAAACTACGAAAGCATGTGACGTATGGGAATTCCAAACGTTTAATTGATCCATTCCCTTTTATTTACAAGCAGCTGCACTGGTTTCAGGTAAGTTCTGCTACTTCATTTATACATATTAATTATACCTTAGGAACTACACTTCAAATATGGTTTATATATAGAATCAAGGTCTCGAGTCAACAGTGATTTTTTTAAGTAGAGCTGAGGAGGCAAAGTATCTTCACGTTAAGCTAGCATACACTGAACTCCTGGACTACTGGATTTTATAACCAATTATACATATAATACTGAACTCATACATCTTCTATAATTGCTTTACTATATAACTGGATTTAACTAAGATGTATAGATATTGAATTATATTGAACCTTCTTCATTGACTTACATTTCTTATTATTGGATAAGTTTATTACTAAACTGATAGTACCAAATTTATCCATGTATCAATCACGAGCAGAATCGTGGGATACCCATCGAAGTGTGATATTTCTTCAGTTTGCCGATTAATGCACTTGATACCATCATCCGAATATGTTCCTCTCATCTCGGGATATTAGACTTGTAGAATTCTGCAATTACTTACGTATTACTATATTTATTCATGTACAAGATTTGGCCGGAGCCGGAAGCACGTGTATGTTGGTTATCGCGGTAAAGAGTGGCCTATTGTATAGAATAATATATTTTTGTCAAGAATCAAACCATCTTAGTGACAAATTTCATTGAAATCGATGCAGCGGTTTAGCCGAAAAAGCGTTACAATCAGATAGACAGAATTACTTTCGCAATTTGTTATATTAGTGTAGATATAATATAGGGTATGCATGATTAGAGAGTAATTAATGTCACAATAACAATAACACTCTTGTAATAAATAAACAAGGATTTACGTACCATTTAAAGAATATTCTAATAAGTATAAACTATCATATTGGCGATCAATTGATCACTAATTATATTTAAAATCAATTAACATAGTCTTAGGCTATAATGATTTTGGCTATTGTGGAATACCATCGGAAAAGTTTCATAAAGTATATCATTCCTAACATAATTTGGAGCTTCCTATTAGTATCTTTGATTTCTCGGAATTGTGAAAAATAAAACATTATTTAGTTTGATAATAATCGTAAAAATTGCTGTCTATAATATAAATAACTGTCATGAATGTTAGCAGACGACTGTCACACGTCACGGTTATATCAACAATACGTAGACCACAGGTTATTTGTTATAAAAGAATAGTTTTCTTATGGGAACACAAACAGAGGCGGACACAATAACGGGGTACAAGTTGGTAAATTGGATTCGCGCCTCGGGGACGGGCGACAGCGGTAGCCGGCGACAGCACGGGAGGTCGCGGGAGGTCGCGAGGTCTGGGGTGGGAAGGAAGGTTATACGCGTGTAGATACTGTGGGTAATTCTTAAACTTATTTTAATAACAATAACCTTTGCAAAATTCAAAATAAATATTTAATCGTATGTACGGAGGTAGTAGTAGGACATAGGACGTCCACAGGCCAGGTGCAGCGATGATTTGCGCGGGACGGCTGCCAGGAGCTGGATGCGTGAAGCCATAGATCGAACTAAGTGGCGTGAAATTTGAGAGGCCTATGTACAGCAGTGGACTGCGATAGGCTGATGATGATGATGATGATTTTTAAAACCTGAAAAAAATGATGATTAAGATCATTGAATAAATATAATTATTGTTTCATTGCCTTACAACAGTCCAAATTGGAGACTAGCAGTAGCACCACTATTTGTATCATCTTACAAGATGTTAATTAAATAAAAAAATTACAAACAGACCGACAGATAGAATTTGAAAAAAAAAATATTTTACGTACCTAAGTTTTTTTTTGGTACTTGTACCGGATATACTTTCAAATGCTGTTAATATTAAATTACAAACAGACTACCATTTTATTTATTTGTATCGATAGACCTTTATATATGAAGGATATACTCGTACCTTCGGTCCTTTATCTAAGATATAAAACTAATAATGTGTTTTAACTCAACCACCAAAACGGTGATGTTTTAAAACTGAATAAATTGAGCATGTAGTCGACATGTTTACAATTGTGCTTAAGTTTGTTTAACTTCTTCAAGCAATTTTTTTTAGAACGAATCTTTTTCCGTGAAATGTTATGTCAACTTTAATTCATCGTCAATATAATGTATTCATTGTAATGCATTTATTTAATTCCTTCACCTTGGCTCGCCTACACACATGCACGCGTCTTAATATCTTTGCCCGCCTTTTTCCCGAGAAACTATAGACTCTTCTATTATAGTCTCTGCTCGTCCTATGTGCCCAAGAGAAGTATGGAACGTTCATGGGTGTATTAAGCTATTATTCACGCAAGGTGATGATGATTGTAGTGTACGTAGGTCACACTACAATCATCATCATCTTGCTTGGCACTATTTGGTGCGATTGCCTTAACTTTAATGTTATTTAAATATTAATTTTGTTTAAAAAACAGTGACTTAAAATTGGGTAAAATTTGCAAATCCAATTCGACTGTAAGCCCTCAGAGTGTTAAACAATATTTACATCGCATGATTAAAATTAATTTCATGTAGCCATATTTGCATGTCGTCGTCAACAATATGAATTGTGTACCGGACGTTTCGTTTTATTCATTTTCGAACGTAACAATTGGCGATGTCAGATATTCATTCCGAAATATTGATGAATCGATTTAGAGGCAGGTGTTCCAAATCTGAACATGATTGCATGATCATAAAATAACAACAGAAACAGTTATAAAATATTGACACATTTTTATTTATATCGCAATATAGGATGACAAATGAAATAGATTGCTTTATATCTGTATTATCGATATATACTAATTATGAGATAGATTGGGATATCCGAGATAGATTAAAGATCAGGATAAACCACATAGGTTTAAGTAACGGAGATTAAACTGTATCTCAACGTAAGTCATGTTCAAGATTGGACGCTTAGTTAAACATTAAGGAAGGCTGCTTAATTTTGAAGCTGTCAAAACACTATTTAACAATGGCTATTATTTATGTATTGCCACGTAATTTTAACTGTAAATGTTAATACTTGTACCATTAATGTAATTAGCATTAGCAAAGCACTACCTGTAATTTGGCACATGTAAGGAATTTAACGTGATGACGTAGTAGGTATTGTGTAGCCATGAATTGCGTGATTTCAGTGTCGAAGTCACATGCTAACTGACTAATGAAAAGGGCTAGGTGGAAGACAGTTAAGTGAAAATATTAGTAACATAACTATGAAATGTAATTAAACTTAGTTTTTAGCATTATCAAATCTGTAGGTCGTGATAAAACTATTTGAGATTTCTTAATACATGTTATTCTATCGAGAATTTTCATCAATTCAAGCAACCAATCGCTGAACAAAATATTAATAACGTATTATAGTTCGTATACTTCTGCTAAATACCTATATTCTTGTAGTAGTAGTAGGGAAAGCCACGCTTTGGCATGAATAGGCCGGCTCGACCGGAGTGATACCACGACCTCACAGGAAACCGGTGTGAAATGCTTACGCTGTGTTTCACCGAGTGAGTGAGGATGCCGGCGGCCCATACCCCAACCCCATCCCCGTCCTTCTGCCCATCCCCAAAACGCACTTGGGACGCGTCTAATGTTGCAGATGTCCATGGGCGGCAGTAATCGGTTACCATCAGGCGATACGTCAGCTCGTTTGCCCGTGATTCCATAAAAAAATTCTATACTTTTACAAATATAACAAAGTAAATCGACAGGTGCATTAGGAAAAAACCCTAGCTTTTATTGTACTCTTATTACTACTCACGTCTACTACTACTAGTCAGGTAATTACAAATAAAATATTTCAGCCCTTAATTTACAAGTTAATAAGAACTGTTCTCGCAGAGTACCACCCTAGTAAATAAATTAGTAAAATACATATTTTTACAAAACAATTTCACTTTTATTTAAGCTATATAAAGGATTCTTCTTTACTTTGTTAGTGTAATATTTTATTTTAGTAAAACATAAACATGACGCCTTAATATTGTAGAGATCAAATTGTCAAGTAATTATTTTAGAAGCTATCAGCCAGCAGTGAGCCGAAAGTGATAGATATATCCACTCAATCTCTGTCTACACAGATTATTCAGATTTACGTTTCCCAAATCACTTTAAAGGGACACCGATATCGCTTTTAACTAATAATTTCGTCTAAATTGACATTGAAATTTGAAAAATACACATGTTTTTTTCGTTCAAAGTAAACGGTGTTGTATTTTTATTACCAGTATTTTCCGATAGTAAGTACTCATTCATAAAAACAATCGAACTGTGGTATGAATGGAAACATTTTGAATGTGGAATTCAATGCCTTTCAGAGGATGATTGCTAACGCTTAGAGTTCAATACGTAGGTATGCGTATACCTTTGTAGAAAGGACCCACTCGTTTTTTATTTTTATCCGCTACTTTGAATAGCAGTTTTATTTTATTTATTCGGTTATTATTAGTTCTTTTTTCATGAGTTTTGCCTAGAAACTGCCTCTTTGCTGACCATATTTTTGCCCAGTATTACAATGCTAAAACTTGTAACTAAAACGTCAGAAAATTTTATCGTGAAAATTCCTGACAGCATTTTTGCGTTTAAAACATGGTTGTAACTAATACAAAACTATAAACAGTTGTTATTTTTGGATACAAATTAATCGTTTGATTTTGAATTAACTTTCGTCTACCTATATTATGTGGCTAAGCAAGCATCAGTGAATATATAATATTTTTATTTTATTCACAGCTGGCTCAAGCGTTAACACGTCACTTGATCAAGTCGATGAAGACATATGAATTTCCTCCGCATCCAAACCTGTTTATAGATATTTTTACTATAAAATCTCTTTTATATGTCTTCATATTATTTGCGAATCACACACTAACTACTGACAGTAGTACTACAGAATTAAAACTTATTTTATAAATGATGTAGACTATATGTTGAACATCATGTAAGTGGCCTATATGTTAGTATGAAGTAGCACTTAAGCCTGAACTCGAGAATATATTCGTGTCTACGTTACGCTTTTTGCTCGAAACGAGTTGCTACAAAGTGCTCTTCGGATGCCAGTACTTTCGACGTTAATGCATTCCATTACGAATTATGCTACAACCACGCAAATTAATTTTAATAATTCTTCCGGGCAGTATGCTCTTCAATGTTTGCCGATTCAATTTTCACGTCCGTATTTTACGAATCATATATCGTGCATAACAAATACAGTAATTGAAAATGGAGTTTACTTAGCAACTACATTATCACGCCAAGCACGTACTCAATGAACGCACTTCGAATACAAATCAACCATCCTTGACATGTATCATGGCTCGCGTCGACTTTTAAATATTTCTTCGTTAATGGTCTCTTTTCTAACGTCCACCACAAATTGGGGTCGTTATTGTGCAGGTCTCATTAAAGCTTCGAAGGCTTTATTTTTAGTATGGTGTAATTAGTTGAGTACTCCAAAAAAAAAAATTTAAAACAGACCCTGTGCTAACTAATCAATTAGGTCAAAACCTCCTTTCTAAGGGGAGGCTTATTTCAGCGGTGAACTAATAAATTCTGTCAATTATGAATGGTGTTTCGATATTTGATCATCAAATCTGATTATTTCGTATCTTTCATTAAAGTTTCAAATACAAATACATTCTTGTCTGCCTTGAAGGTGCAGCGATAGCATATGCGACTGCTTTCTTGAGGTTTCGGGTTCAATTGGGTCGGATCAATTGCTTGTATGATCTACAAATGTTTGTTTCGGAGTTTGGGTGTTTTCTATGTATGATATGTATGTATTTACAAAAATATATATATATATGTATTGATATCAGTTGTCTAGTACCCATAATACAAGCTCTGCTTAGTTTGGGACTAGATGGCGTTGTGTGTTATCTAACACACAAAGCCATCTAGTCCCAAAGAGTAAATATATAAATAAATATTTCGGACATCTTATTTTTATTTAAAATAAAAAGTCGCAGTGCAAGGTCCTTTTAATGACGGATTAAGAAACGAATGTCACCACCTCTATTCATCCCATGAGTCCCATAGGAAGCCTAAAAGAGCCAATTGCAGAGGACAACATCACTCCAAAGAGGAGGAATACTTGACACAAACCCTATAAAATTCGTCTGGTATTGCAGACCAAAACCTCCTTTTCAAGGGGGAGGTCAATATCTAGAAAGGGACTGTTAAAGGTTATAAACGCGATGATAAGTTTCAACATCATTCCCTGTAACGAAATAGAAATAGGATATTATAAAAACAGTCTTAATTCAAATTGAATTTCATGAAATGTTAAAGGATACATTTTTAATGATAGAAACCTACTCCATTGTTACTTAAATTAATGGAATATAAAATATTAAGTGTGTTCATTATAAGATAAAAAAGTTTATCACAATTGATTCGTTTTCTTTTCAACAGTAAATACAAAATTCTATCACAGACTGTTTTCTTTTTTTAATGGAATCGTTGTTTTAAGGTTTCATATTTGACATCAAATAATAACTATGGCGACCCAACACCAATGTGTATACCAATTTACAAAATAATGTGAGTGTTCCGTACTGTTACGTGTACGTGTTCGTTTCTTCGTTAAAACTTTTCAACTTAGTTTGTAAGTATAACATATATGAATTTACAAATACCCGCGTATTTAGTACAATTAGGACAAAGTCTGATTAATTAAGGGCATAGAAAACGACTTCTAATTCCATAGCAATAAATTCAATTTAGCATCTCAATTAATCTTGATTCATTCGATTTTATTGTAGTGAAATTTATTGGGTCATGATAATATCCAAACTTGACCATGCTAATATCATAAATTTGTAATAATGTCTGTCGCTCTTTCTGTCTGTCTGCTACACTTTCACGACTAAACCGCTGCATTAATTTCTATGAAATTTGTCATGCAGATACTTTGATTTGTTTCTTCACCGTGAAAACTTGTATACGGAGCTGGATAGAACTGATACGCGAGCGGAGTCACGGGCAAAGCTAGTAGATACTGAAGCTTTCACAAATGAGTTATTAACTTCTCTTTGTCTGACAGTTCTTCGGTCGGCTTGAAGGTTTTGACAAATTAAGGATGATTTGTGTTCCTAAGAGATAGTATCAAGTTACAAGATACCCTAGGAGATATAAACAAATTAAAAAAAATATTTATCAAATAGTGCAATCCAAATCTAAGTTATTTTTTTTACATTATTATTGAATCAAAGATTCGGTATTTAAAAAGGTAACCCACCTTTTTAAATACCGAATTGTGCCTCAGTTTTCAGCATCTGCTCCATACAGCAAACACTCCATCACTGTGCGCTTTAAGAATTTTTTGCCCCAAAAAGTCAATTTAAAAAACAATGTTGTAGTCTATGCCATAGGCTCATATATATTTGAGATGCCATCACACATTCAGGAAAAGAGCGTACTTCTACTTCAAAGACCGATGATTTTTGTATATTGTACGTTATGAAAGCACATCGTCTGAAAAATATAGACAGTCCTAAAAAGATCATAATTTCATTGAAAGTTATAAAAAGTAAAATCACAAGATTTTTTTTTATGGCTATACATACGTTTCGGAACAAGTGGATACATTTTGAAAATAACTGCTGTACGTTTCTCCTGAATATTTCAATAAATTCAACATTTATTGCGATCACGCGATAATTTAGCCCTGCCTATACTGTGAACATTGCGTGTGTAAAAACTATAATTCTAGTATGTAAAATGCGACGTTAGACCGCGACGAAAAGTCGCAGGCTTTTAGCCCATGTTCAAAGGAAGACTCTCACATACTATCAACGCGGCCGATGAACTCACCATTTCATTCTTTTGCTACTAATTTTACTTTCACTTAATACATTTCCATTATTACTAAAGAAAAAGAAAACAGACAATGTTGTTCCAGTATTTTTTACTTTATTTTACTCGCCGTGGGAATGCCACGCTTCGGCACGAATGTTCCGCCTCGACTGGAGTGATACCACGGCCTCACAGAAAACCGGTGTGAAACAGCACTTGCGCTGTGCTTTACCAAGTGAGTGAGGACACCGGAGGCCCATACCGTCCATCTGTCTGTCCGTTAAAACCTCTTTTTAGGAAAGCGTGGAGGTATTAAGCTGGAATTTATATCAAACACTCAGTTCTACTGTCCCTTGGAACAGTAACAAAGTCAAAATTATAAGCCAACGTAATCAAAATAAACAGCAGTTTATGCTGCAAATTTTCGACACTCGCAAGGGAATCAAAACCTGCAGGGTACTTCCCGTGAACTTAAAATCTTGTAATTTGGTACGAAGCAACGTCTTATAGCACAGATAAAGAAAAATTTGCAAAAAGCATTAATATTTAGTTACAACATATAATATATCAAAAGGTTTGAACGGAACCCTCGGTGCGCGAGTCCGACTCGCACTTGGGCGGTTTTTTTATACTTTTTATTACTTTTTGCCACTAAACCTTCGTGAGTGATCAAACTGTTAATTTTCTGCCTAAACTCCCTTAAATATACACGAATTGATTGGCAAATATAGTCACTCCGATTTGCTTTCTATAAATGACCTGAACGTTACAAATTTATACTTATCTGAACTAAAAATAGGCACATTATATAATTTCAGACTTAAGGCTTTAATCATCAGGGTCAAAGCCTAAACTTTTACATTTTCTCCAGAGAATAGTTAACTTAATAACTGTAGCTATAAGTAAAAACAAAGGTATTTAATATCTAACAATAAAATATTAACAGGAACTGACTGACTTATTTAACTTTATAAATAATTAGGACATAAATATATTAAACAACATATAATTTAAAAAAAATCGATTAAAAAATCATCTTATACGCAGTTTTTCTTAACCATAAACAACGTTCTTTAAAGCCACTACTCACTAAGCTAATAAGAAAGATATACATAAACTGTAAAATCCCAAGTAGACAATCCCTTCAGTCCTGATTATCTTAGAGACACGAGGGTAGTAACCTTGAGTACCTGAATATGTTTATATAAATTCGCATCAATTACGTTAAAATAACTAAAGTAATAAAATTTTCCAAACCCTTAAAATTAATTCATTTATTACAATAATTTACACAACCCTGTCTAACATACATTATAATATTTCTCATGCTTTCTACCACGTATATTTTCGTTGGCACAACCAAGCTAATACGTATTTAAATTCGTGTACTTTGGATATTTAAAAGTTTCATAAACAAGTAGAATTTAATAGTCCATGTAGGTATCTTCTTTTTATAAATTTCGGAAAGCCGTGTTGCCACAGTAAATAAAGATTACATGCTCTTGAATTTTGATACGAGTGTTAATTTTAATGCCTTACACACAAGGAAAGATCATATAGCTAATTCCTGTTTGTAAAATTATAATCTTTTGAAATTAACAAAACTCATTCGCCTAAATTAGAGAAGCAATTGTGGGGAATTAAAATAAACGTTTCCTCGCGGCCGTGAACGTGAGTCTTCCTTTAAAGAGGGTGATTAGAGCTCACATCGCTACTGTGGCGTTGTATAGGAGTCTTGCACACCGTGATACTCATATTCACAAAAAACAATGCGCCTTAACGTTACTAAAATGTTTGGAACGTCAAGAAAGTAATGTGTTCCCTTTTCTAACAATTTTATGATAGCTAATGCTGAAAAAGTTCAGATGTTAGTGTTATTTACTACGACGTGACTTTAATAGCGTCCGCGAATATATCAGTTATCGTGATATAAAGAAGTTTATGTTCATCAACAATCCATAATGTCCCACTGCTGGGCTCGGGTCTCCTCTCAGGAGAGGGTTTATGGAGTAGGAACTTTATATTACTAGTTAACAATGTAGATTTCGGCTTAGATTTTCATAGGTAAAATATTTTTTTAAATGGATTCAGAGGTTTAGGCATCAAAGTTAACAATCAAACAAGCTTATATTCGATGATAAGTTGTTACAGATAAAAATAAAAGTTTTTAACATTTCCAATTACCTGAACAACTAGAGTTTTTCACATAAAATGGTGCAATTCTATTGACGCTGGAGAGGCAAATATAAAATTGAAATTAGGAGTCGCAGTCGGCGGTTGATTTAGGAGAAAGCGCCTCCGTTTTGCCCAAATGTAGCTACGGGATATAGGCGAAACTTTCATAATTTACTGTCTGACCCTTTAAGTATTCTGGTGAAGGCGGCGTTGTTCTGAACTTTTTATATATAAATAGTATAAAAATGTTTAGATCTATTTGGCAATTTCTTCGAGTAAGTAATTTAAAACATATTGAAAAGATTTCAATGCCGGCTTTGCAAATAATCTCTATCGTACACACACACATGAACACATAACTTATGAGTCGGAAAATTTTACGTCTTGCTTGTGGATAATTTATTTACAATGTCTTCAATTACTAAAATTTGATATTGTATATAAATCAAATTGTAAATCATATTTTTTTCGGTAAAGTATTTTTTTTTGGAAAAAAGATAAGTGAACCTTGTTAAAAGAAATTTTGTGTTAATTGAAATAAAATATTCTTACGTGATTATCACGAGGTACCGGTAGGTTCTTAAGGTTCCAATTTCTTAAGGTATGATGTATCTTTTGTTTACATGGGCCGTAATGCACCGAGACAGTGCCCTGTGTATTCGTGCAAATAACTCAATATTTTCTTAAGATGATTAACATATGTATATTCCCTATAAAATTAAAATCATAATCCATTCCAAATTTACCTAAAGCTGTAGAAAATGTGATTATATGTTTAGCTCGCTCCGCGTATTTTGAATTATATTTTGGACATTTCACGTAAACGAAAAACCTTTATATACATAAATAAAAATGAATCGCCAGATGTGTTGCTTAACGCAAAACTCGAGGACCGCTCGATAAATTCGTTTTTTTTTCTTTAAGGTATAAGGAGTCTATTCTAAACCCACAGGATATTCAGAACTTGAATAGATATTATAAGTATCAAACTCCAGTGTCAGTTCTAGCTTCTATCAAGAACGGTTGGACCGATTTTGACCGGACTTTTTTTGACAGATAGCTGATGATATAAGGAGTAAATTAGACTAAAGCTAGGCTTTTTTAAACTAGCATCGCCCCGTTGTGTTAACCCAGCCACCCACAAAAACTAGGTCTTGTACGCATTTCGTCATTTACAGACGTTAAACACAAACATTCGTATCAGAATTTTTGAATAGTTAGCCTAAGTGGCTCGTTAATATTCCGCGGGCAAAGCACCACCGTATTCATGAGAGCGTGCACATTTAAGGCCACAAAACAAGTGACCTTATATAAGGAAGAATATTCCTCACGATTTTTTAAATGTTATACATTCTGATGTAAAATAGACGTAATTATTCAAGGGTTCTTGGTCTATCTTCTTACTCTCTCTCACCCCCAAAAATAACAATCAAATAACTGATAGCCGAGGATCGAACCAAGTGGCGTGAAATGGGAGAAACCTATGTCCAAGAATAGACTGCGATACGCTGATGATGATGAACTCATAAATCTAACCATGAGACTCAAACCTTGAGTACTAATATTTTTATTCTATACGAAATTTTTATTTACAGGTCCATTCTTAAATAAGACACTTACCTATACATTGTAAGGCTTTAATTATCATCTGACATTCTATTTAACAAAATAACTTTTCTTTATAACTTATTTTTTATTCAAATTATGTAATAGTAATAAGTCAAGTCCTAATAAAAATCTTAACTAATATTATAAACTCCAAAGAAATTCTCTTCGTCTGATTGTTGCGCTTTCATGCCTAAACCGCTACCGATTTCAATGAAATATGACATGGAGATACTTTAATTATTAAGGAAGGGCATAAGGTAATCTTTGCCACGACAACTTACATACACGCGGGCGGAGCCGCGGCCAAAAATTCGTTAGTTATAAATGCTGCCACTTACCACACATTACGGTGCATTATACTTTTGCGTGTCATTATATGAATAAACAACCAACATTTCTGGTAAAACAAACGACTTAACATTAAAAATTTAATCATCTAATAAAAATCAAACTTTATTAAAATGCTATTAAGCACTCTGTTAACGATGGCTTATGTAATAATAAAAAAATGGGACTGGCAGTAGCGTTTTTTTAATTAGGTCACGTTTAGTACATCATACTATGTATTATAAATTTGAATGTAAGTTTGTTTGTTACGCTCCACGCTGAAACTACTTAGCCGATCATCATGAAACTTTGTACACATATTTTTTGGAGGTATTAGAAGTAACATACCAATGGGATACTTTTTAATAATATTAAAATCGAGCGCAGCCTCGGGCGAAAGCTAGTATACAATACTTATAACTTAAACTGTTTTCTGGTATCTAGTCACAATTCTATTATGCTGTGTTAAGTATTTTTTTTTAATTTTGCATTCTTCAGATCATAGAAAACAAACCCTCATAAAATTATTTTTCTCGTTTATCTGCCTATCTGTCTATCTATCTATTTGTGTCTGCGTTATTTTAGTTTTTATAATATGTGGCGGTATGAAAGTAGGAATTAAGTCATTAAAACTATGGTGACGGCAATGAAAACTTTAAGAACAAAGAGAATTATGAAATTGAAAGATAATAAAGTCTCATGGCACAAGTAAATCTTGAAATCTTAAAGTAGTTCAATTAGTTGTTTTATTACTTCATATTCATATCAACATTTATGCACATTTGTAGGAATGTTCAATCTATTGGCATAACAAATAAGTGCTAAGTCTCAAAAAATTCACTACGCAAGAAAAGACGTGATACAAAATAATTGATTATCTGCCTACAAGAAACATTGCAGCATTGTTTTGCATTTGCATTACAAAGTTTATTATACGCTCGCCTTTATACCGTGAAAGAATGCAAATTGAATGTTTTTCGCGTTTTTAATGGACTGAATTTCAGGAGTGCTACGTTAAACACCACCGCGTTGCCACCCCGATTTACTTGATTTTAAATGGTAAAGTAAACCAATCCGTGTAAATAAAACTTAATTAAAATAATTTTACTGAACATTGAGTAATGTGGGGAATATGTTACGTAATTACAGTTCACGTAAAGTTAGCTTAACATTCTTTTATGGAATAGGGGGCAAACAAGCACACGTATCACCTGATGGTAGGCGATTACCGCCGCCCATGGACACCCGTAACACCAGAGGCGTCACAAGTGCGTAGCCGGCCTTGGGGGATGAGGGGAAGGGTTAGATTATGGGCCTCCGGTATCCTAGCTCACTCGGTGAAACACAGCGCAGGTGCTGTTTCTCACTAGTTTTCTGTGAGGCCGTGGTATCACTCCGGTTGAGCCGGCCCATGCATGCCGAAGCATGGCTCTCCCACGCACATGATTTTCGAGATTCCAGGTCAGTGGATAGGAGTGCCCTATAGATTTATTTTTTCCTGTATAAAATATTTTAGTTGATTCAAATCTAATTTTAATCCATCTCTCTAATATTATTTCTCTGATAATATCTGTTATTTCGCTGATTAAAACTATTCCACGCATTCGCTCTCACGCATAACCTCACCCAGATGGTACTTCAGCCCACCAAGATACCAGACATACCGAGTCAACCGTCTTCCTTGCTGGACCTACTGCTGACGAGTCATTCAGGGTAGTACAGTGTATCGGTGCTCGTCCCTCTGGGGTCCTCCTATCACTGCCTGGTTTCCACCACAGTGCCTCATATTGCCCCTCGACGACGAGTGGCAGCAAAAAGACGTTTATGGCACTACTCGTCGGCAGACTGGGATGGAATGCGGGATTACTTTGCATCCATTCCGTGGGCTCAACGCTACTTTAAAGATAAAGATCAATCACAAAGTGCGGCCGCCGTGGCTGACGAGATCACTGTCGGAATGGAATACGGAATGGAATAGGAGCGTGGATCCAAGTACTTTTTAATGATTATTTCAACTTGGCGCCTCTACGCGTTCCAGAGAAACGTAACTCGTATAATATTCAATACAGAAACCACAGGAAACATTGTTGAATGGAGAAGATAACAAGAAAAGATGAAACTAATTAAAGTTTTATATTATGAGCCTATCTCGCCACATCTTGTACCAATTTATTATTCTCCTCTTCTTTTCAAGTAATGTTTACATAACTTGATCTGTTAATATCTGTTGCTTAAATTCAATATGTATGTATAAATTCTTATTTGATGCTTAACTAAATGTTTGGTTCTTGCTAAATAACAATTTACAATTGTAATTATTTTCTTTTAATTAATAATTATTTTTTGAACTCCAAAACTAGTTTACCGTTGGATACGGCTTCAACTTCAACAACAAGGTAGTTTTATTTGGAGTATGAATGGAAGTCTTTTTTATACCATGGAAATAGTGTATTATAATGAGGACATAAGACATAAGGGCTGTATGATTTTTTTGTACCTCTGAAAACGAAGTTGTGTGTATTACAAACACATTAACTCACGTTTCACTTGTTTTGGTGATGTATCAAATTTAAAAAATACAAAAAAAATCGTTAATAATCTTATTTTATTAT
This sequence comes from Hyphantria cunea, assembly GCA_003709505.1. Classification (NCBI taxonomy): domain Eukaryota; kingdom Metazoa; phylum Arthropoda; class Insecta; order Lepidoptera; family Erebidae; genus Hyphantria; species Hyphantria cunea. The sequence goes on along the minus strand of PKRV01000835.1, from coordinate 1,557,283 downwards.
TTTTATCTTTTTACTTGGAGTTTTCGTTAAGTATTACTGAAATAAAGATATATCTCGGAAGAACTTTGTCACTTTTACTGGCTACTTTTCAGGATGTATCCTTATCTCTTCTAAAGAAACGTTAAGTGCATTTTCTTGGAGCTACTTTCGTTTGACCGTGGGAGATCTATACTTTGGGACAAATGGACCGTCTAGTTAGAAATATTACCATGGCCTCATAAAATATCAAATCTTTTATGAAATTTCAACACAAAATAAACTTAAATACAACTAAAAATTATTTATTTTTATCTATACTTTTCTCTCTCTGTGTATATTTCTGTTTTTCACGTTTTCATGGCTAATCCACTGAACCGATTTAGATAAAATTTGGTATGGAGATATTTTGATTCTTGAGAAAGGATTTGGGTTATTCTTTACTGCGATTACCGAAACATGCGGGCGGAGCTGTGGACATCATCTACTAACTTTGTAATCTTCTAGTTCAGCTATTAGTTTTTCTTTTCCTGTCCAAATTCGAAAAGCCATTTTTCATTAATTACCGTCATTATCTCAACGGAAATACTTCCATGGTTGGAAGTAGGCCCTGCCTTAAGACTCTTTACAACAAACAGCTTTGTACTTTTAAAAAGATTTTAGAATAACTGAGTTTGAAAGAAAATTTTTAAAGGATTTCTTTAGGTCTATCTTAAGATAAATTTTATTATAAAACATTTACTTAGTCTCTATACGCTATTACACAATCATTTGTTACCCGTCGAATAATAGCCACTGTACTACAATAATAAACAGAACTGCATTAGAAATGTAATCGTACACACAAATAATGTTGCTGTTAGCTATTTGTTACTGTCTATTCGTTAGTAGTACCGTACAAACGTAGGCAAATTTTGCGCTATTCAAGAAATGGTATTATTTAACCCTTGAACATATTTTTTTATTTCTACGCGATCTTAGTATCCCTTTATATCCCCCTTTAGTTTTAAAGGTAGGCTAAGTAAAATTCAAGAATGACTATGTAATTTAAGTTCTCCTAACGTTAGCTCAATATGATTTTCGGGATTCTAGGTCAATCGATAGAGTTTTTTACTCTGTAAAATATTCTAGTTGATTTCAATCTTATTTTAATCTATCTCTCTAATAATTTTTCTCTAATAAGTATCTATGATTTTCAAACCTTGAACTAGGTTTAATCGCAAATAACTTACGTTTAAATACATTTAGAGAAGCATTTTAGTTTTAAACATACCAAACTTTAATATATAACAACTTTAAACTAAGTATTATGAGGAGATTTATTCAACATTACTTTTTAATCATTTTAACATTCAGATAGATAAACAAGTTAGCATTTTATAAATGAACAATCCTTAATTTTTTTAATTTTATACATTATACATTTGGCCCGACGGTTTTCAATTTTCTCTGATTGTTAATTAAAACTTAAGCATAAATTTCCATGGGAAGACTGCGCTATGTTCAATAAACAGAAGAACGTGAAACTTTGTTAAACCTGGTTAAAGATAACAAGAAGAGACAAAACTCATTAAAGTTTTATGTTCCACGCCAGCCCCGCTGCGCATACACTGCCGTTGATATTTTGCCATCAGTTTTGAAATTATCATACTAATAATATAAATGTAAAATTTTGTGAGGATATTTGTTACTCTTTCACGCAAAAACTGCTGAACCGATCTGGATAAAACTTTACAGTAATATAGCTGATATATCAGAATAACACATAGGCTACTATTTGCCGCGATAACTAACATATTCGCGGTCGGAGCCGCGGCATATACTAGTTGCTCATAAATTTATAATACTAGGATGTTTTAAAAGCACTAGTTCCGTTTGAATAATGAACTTCTTGATAAGATTTAATCTAAACAGAGTTTTTCTGGAGGAACGATGGTGATATCTCACCCAGCCACCTAACACTGATTCCTCCGCAGTCTTAAGTACGTTAACATTACGAGAGTCTAATTCAAGACGAGCACACATGTGACGGATGTTGTGACCTTTCATATTAATGATATTCTTTAAATACTTTTTGGCACCTTTTCAAAGTACATATAATTTATAATATGTATTCACTTAAATTTGTTCCCAATGTAGGAAGGAGACTTATTTAAATAACAGAGTAAAAAGTTTAGTATACGAATATTTTGAAAAGCTATTTTTGTGTTTATGATTTCATATGTTTTACTTTTAATATTTCAGAAAGAAAACTGCACCGCTCGTTTTATTTATAACGGTAGGAATTCTGTCTCATAAATAATGTAAATTCGACGCTTTGAAAGCCCACCTAGACAGTCACCTAGTTATGCTGAAGTACTTTTACATCAATTTAAAGCTCATAATAAATACAAAACAAAAATTTCGACTAATGCATCGCAATATTTATACAAATTTCTTATATAATTGATATCTAAAATGGTGCGTCAAAACAATTTGACCGGTATTTCCGTGACGCATTGCCTGCGCTATAATTCCATATTTATTACATCGATATCTTGCAATGACGAAATATGTTTGAAAGTTATCGCTCTTTAAGCACTATTACAGGGAATTAATTGACATTTTAGGGCACATAATTTAATAACGTAAGCGATTAAATTATAAAATTATTATTTATTTTATTACTTCTCCCTAAAACTTTTCTGTTTAGTGTGGCGAAGTCGCAATTTGTATTTTCATTCCATGAAACATGTTTTATTTTAGTTATATCAAAGGGTTAGGTTAGGAATGTCGTTCGAGAAGCTTCAACGAAAGAATGGCGAAATTTTCCGCTCTAGAATTAATAGAATTTGTAATGGGATTCTAAATCACTATCGAATAGTGATACATAGAATATATTTCTTACCAATACATACTATTTATGTTAAAATCGCTTTATCAATAAATTAATTGTGGCCTGGACAATTTTATTTACAAAGACAGGGTTATTAATTGTAAAAAATATTTTATTTAAAAATTATTTTAAATAAAATATTTTTTAAAATTAATTTAAGGAGGATATTCTCGTTCCTATTATAAATTTAATAAATACATAGAGTATTGGTACAAACTTTTTTATTAAGCAATCTTTATTCATGTTTATCTCAGAAAAACGACTAATCATATTTATTTCTTTTTGTATGTTTTAAATTAAACAATTGTGGCAAAAACCTTTACAGTATGTATATGTTTTACAATTTGTATTTTAAGGTTATGTACTTATTTTTATCTATACTAAAATGTAAAATAGTTCAGTCTTTGCTTAAACTTCAGTACTATCGACTTGATATTTTTTTCATCCATATCAACTCACATTTTTCTACTTTTAATGTATGTTAGATCAAATGGATACTCCAAATAGGTATTTGATCAGTTGAGAACTGAACGCTTACTAGTAATTACGTTTGCGCTAGTTAAAAATTTTATAAAGAAACTTATCCGCGTTATATTGTTGTTCCAAAGTTAAGCAGGATATAAATTTGCTTGGTAATTTTAAATATGTATGCTTTAGAAAGCAAAATAGCAAAATAGAAGGTGACTTCAATGGGCTAAAAGCTTTCAAAGAGTCGAATTTCAGCACAAGTTGTAGACAAGTTTGAATGTAAATAATTAATAAAGACGCATTAAAGCTCTAACTTAACATTATTCGATATAATTTTTCTACGAAAACAAACAAACTACATCTTTGTATTTCCATCACATTACCTTAAAATATGATCATACCCGCCGGCGGCAAGATAAATTATGTATGTTGCAAAGCAATTACATGCTAAACCTATAATCTTAAAATTCATTGTATAAAATGTATGTCAACATAAAAAAAAGATATTTAAAAATTGCAAAAGACAAAAGATTAAATTAAATTTTTTGGTCTTATGATAAAAATACGCAAATGCGCTTAGATTTCCCGGGAGAAAAACCTACACATACTTATAATATACAGAAAAATGGGGGTGAAACTTAATTTCTAACCCTAATGGCTTATTTCTAGCCAGTCGTTTAGCTTTTAGAAGGGGGAAGCGCCCTATTTTAACAAAATAATGCGATTTAAGTTGAATATCACGCAAACGGATACCTAAATAAAAAACCCGTCGTAGCAACCTCCCAATATGTAAATAGTAATAAAAAACCTATCTAATGATACCCCATACTTTGAAATAGACGCGAGAAAAATTCCATTTTACGTGTTGGGTTTACGTTACAATAAAGTTTTAGCACTTTTTAGAAACGTAATCCAATTTTATCGTAGCATTTTGTCCACGTGGTAAATAAACATATCTATGCAAAGTTTCATCTTTCTAGCACTAACCGTTTGGAATGTAGGCCGAGGACGGACGGACGGACATAACGAAACTATAAAGGTTCCGAGAAACGTGAATGAAACCCTGAAAAGAAGAAAAACTTAACACAAAACTTATACCGACCCACCAGCGTGGCCAGCGTAGTATACTAGTCCAAAACCTCCTGTCTAGAGAGTGGTCTATGTCCAACAGCAGACCGTTAAATTGTTGTTGATGAATTGTATCATTGTTTTCCATTATATTGAATTTCCCATGATTTTTTTCAATTTAAACTGGATATGAATTATTTGTATGTGTTAAAACTGACCCGGCGAACTTCGTAGCGCCATATTTATTTTCGTAAATATTTTCTGTATTTCCAAAAAAGTTCTTTAGTATTTAAACTCGCCTCAATTGCCCGCAGCGCCGCATTTTATAGGACTAAGCGGACTAAGAAAATAAAAGACATCTGATTTTCAAAAAGAATCTAATTTCCCTATTAGAGGCAGATAAATAAATGTAATTCCTTACTAGTATCCACCTAAGTTGTTTTCTAACTAAAAGACTAAGCTAGATTAAACATAGAAATAATCAGGTCAGATTTAACATATCTAAAATAATCTCTATAAATTTCGAATCAGGCCACGCTTAGGTGTATATTTCCATTTCAATCAATTTATTTTTGTCGTCGGGTGTCTAGTTCAGTGTTTTCATGAGTCATCGCATCCAATCGATATATATAGTTTGAGAAAGCTGCTATTCAAAAGTTGGAAGTAAGTTCTAACAATGCTGATTTCAACTATTATTCTTATAGATATTTATTTAACAGTATATAGACATGAGTTGATTTGTTAGCTAAGGCATTTTATTCAAAGGAAAATAACTACTACAATTGTGAGCTATTAAATAATGATTAATTGATTTCATTACATGGTAAAAAAATACGCTAGCCATCACGCAAGACACGACATATTATTCTATACAGCAAGGCGAACAGTGCACTACAGTCGTAATCTTGAGTTATTAACCTTTAAACGAGCAATTCCTATACAATATACACTTAGTCCGGCCATAAATACTGTTACTATTAAACATAAACAAAATATTACTTTTGAATTTGGAATCTGTCATTTTTATACGATTGTTCATTGTGTTTTTCCTTATTTTCGCGCCAATATATTGTAAAATATTTTGTGATATTAAAATAGACTGGGGTAATAAAGGTAACTGAATCGCTGTGATTGCATTACATAAAATAGGTATAGAGCCAAATACAATTTTTAAAATCCTCCATACGCTTGGGTTTACTTAAATATTTGTATATCGGGCTAATGATAGGGACAATGAAACCTCCTCTGCTGTATGTGACAGATAAACATCGGGACATCCAGTTTAAGGCTTGTAGCCTATAAGAGACGCACTGGTCATTTCTTAACTGATAGTTTAAAAAAGAATAGGGTGGTGAAATCAAAACAACTACTTAAGCGGTACGTAAAGGGAGGTCAGAGAAAAAATTAAGTTTACGGATGAGATTCTTTTTTCAATTTAACATATTTTAACAAACAAAAGACCGTATTTATGCTGAAAACTCTAAAAGTAATTCACAATTAGTCAACAGACTACAACGTGGGCATTATCCGAATTCAGTGATGGTTTGATAGGGTGTTAGCTATGAAGGAGTGACTGAGCCATATTTTTGTAAACAAGGTTTAAAAACATCAGCACAAGTGTATCAAGACACCATTCTCACGAAGGTAGTTAAGCCTCTTAATAACACCATGTTCGAAAACCAAGAATAACCATTCTAAGCAAAACTTAGCGCCGGGTCATAAAGCTCGATCCACCCAATCTTGGTTAGAAACGAACGCTCCGGACTTCATCAGAATCGAATCGAACCAGCTGAAGACTGGCCGTCATCTAGTCTTTAATCAATAGAATGATTTATGGTCAGTTTTAGAAAGTAAGGCTTGCCCTAAACGTCATGATAGTTTGGAGTCCCTAGAATATTCCATAAGATTGGCAGTGAAGAATTTTCCCGATAGAAAGAGTGCATGATGCTATTAATAACCGTCTTCAACGTTTAAACGGCTGTAGAAGACTTCGAATAAACTTTATATATTTTGAATTTTTTCATATTAATGTAATAAACTAACACCCCGTAATAGTAATAAATGTTACGCACAATAAAAAAAATATTTTTTTCTTTCTAACAATATTTATGTTAGGATTTGATGAATTTAATATACTGGGAGTTTCTTGGGCCATAAATCGGTCTAGCTAGGATTTTTTTTTAGAAAATGTACCAAAAAAAAATACCGTCATTCAGGTACTGTACCCTACATTTTTTATCACTTTCATCAGCTTTTCAGGCATAGACCGTGAAGCATTGAAGAAGACCCAGAATTCGTTGACATTTTGCAATACTTACAAAAATGTCTTTCTATCTTCTTAGTGATGCGCTTTTTAGTCATTATTTCCAGGCTAGGATTTTTAGCTCTGCATCATCCTGTTTGCACGATATATACGCTACTCACGATCACTTTAATTTAGTGACCTGTTGGGCTTTGCCAGCACCCTCTCTTGTGCATACCTACTATTTCTGAAAAAATAAAATTGGTTAAAAAACTTTTAAATTGGTAATTCACAAATAAACTAAGTTATCTAATCCTTCGATTTGTTTATTTCATACATGTTAGTTTTGGGGTACTTAAGGCTCACTCATGTTTAGAAAATCGAATTACTTCATTGAATACAGTAAACCTTTTAAAGATAAAAGTAATTTTATGAAGATAAATTTGTTTGTAATCAGATTTTACGCTATACACGAGACTAAATTGTAACTAAAAGTGGCAATCTAGCGCAAATCCATCTTTGATGTAGTTTTATTTTGAGATAAGTCGGAAAATCTAATAATAAAAAATAAAAAACCAACCAAACCCATGTGTGATCTGTCCATAGTTCAATTTTAGTTCAGTGGAATATATCAAAGGAGTATATCAAGCGGGCCGGACCGTTACAAGCACACTTTGTTTTCGCATGTACGCGTGTCAACACAGTCCCAACATAGAGCTCCGATCCCTGTGGTCAAAATGTTATTAAAGTACAACGGTGGTGATTGGAAACTTTGTTTGATGTCGTCATATGTGATTAAAGCTGGCACGTTATTGTGAACCGCAAAGTAAAAAGCAATCTACATAAAAGGTTGTTCCTTTCGAAGGGCTTACCAACAAAACCAAAAACCCGTGGGAGAATGATTGTGACCTCTTTATGTAGTCGGACGTTCTCTTTTATGCAAATTGACATTTTAAAAAGGAAAAAGAATTGTAGACTATTTGTTATTTCAAAACGAATCTACGGCAGTGTCCACATCGTGTTCGAATCCCTCATCATTCGCTTCAGCGCATACAATAACGAATCCAATATTTATCTATAACCTTTTAATGTCATATGTTCGTAGTGGAGACATGCGAGAATAAACAGAAGAATTAACTCTAAAAATAGAAATGAAAGTAGTAATAATAACTATTGGAAAAAGATTGGTTTAGTGTTTTAAGTCCTCCCAAACTATCAAATGTGTTGACTTCAGGAATGATGATGATGAATTGACCGTGGGAGATCGATTCTTTCGCTTGGCGAAAGTTTGCGTGACTTGCAAATACTTGTCTTGAGTCTGAGCATTCTTTGTGTACGTTGTTTGAGTTTTCTAAAGTCCCTCGCCACAAAATAATCATTCTCAAAAAGGAAAAACGAAATATAAAGCCATCTCCGCTATTAGATGAAGTGACCTAATATTTTGTACTTAAGCACTGAATATTACAAGGTCACTTGTATGTAAATAGCTACTACAGTACCATAGCATTTAGAAGAGTTTAACCACTGCTTGAACTTACTAAACATGGACTGTCGGCAACTGACACACTACTACACCAACAAAACTGTCATGTTATTAAAGATACACGATTTAGTAATATTCACATTAATGTTACAAGAATCAAACATTTTAAATGTTATGAAAACAGTTGGTCTGTATATTGCGTATAATTTGTAATAACATTCATTGGTGAAATAAATATAGAACTGCGGACGACCACCGAGATTCATTTTCACCAACGAGCCAGGAATAGTTAATATTTGCTTACTACCTAACGTGGTTCTCACATATTTTGATGTCATTCAAAGGACATTTACCCAAAATCGTAACTACACATCTCATGACTCGAAATCAATTGTTGTACTAATTATGTTCACAGTTTTCCTAAAATTATAGACAATATACCTTTTTCATTGACATTATTGGCAAGCCTTTCTTTTCGCTCATTATTTACTACACCGGTACTTTAATTGTAGAAAAAAGCGTAATTATTTACCAATAGAGAAATTAACTGAAACCTACAAAAGGAACAATTCGGTCAGGCGGTGCCGGTTGTCACGAACATTTATGGCAATCGTTATTGAGAAGTCAAATATACTGATAGTAATTAGTTCAATCTTCGGATCCAGACCACTCTACAGGTTACGTAGGCCCGACGCCAGTCTCCCCGTGGAAAATTTTATATTCATGTAAAACTGTTTGAACTCTCCTGAGAGGAGACCCGAGCCCAGCAGTGGGACATTATGGGTTGTTGATGATGATGTTGATGGTTGAACTTCGACCCCAAATAATCATGGGAATAATAAAGCTTGGGAAGATGATGACCTGGATCCTGATGAGACCTGGACGATGTGATGCATTATTTCGAATAGTCAAACCGATATAGGTAAATAGGTGACTAATAAAATACCTAAGATTAGTTCAGAGAATGAATGCACAAGCGTATTGATAGCATGGTATCACAGATATAAGTAATTATTGCAATGCCTTTCAACGAATGAATTTACTAAAGTACAAACAATAATGCAACACATTCAAAAAACAAATAAATTCGAAAGTAACTCTGTCTGTTACGCTTCACGACTAAACCGATGCACCGATTTCAATGAAATTTGACGTTGAGATACTTTTATTCTTTAGAAAGGACATAGGCCTTTCTTTACGACATACACTCGGGTGGGCCTACGGCAAAAGCTAGTTATACAACCGTATAATTATATAAAAAAGTACAACAACAATTAAAGGGAAGAATTGCACTCAAACATACTTTGGTCTTAGGTGATGCAGGTGTTGTACAGTAATACATGTGACTCCCATCCAGTCCACTCCATGACAGTGATACCTTACACTATAGTTCCTTACCCTATAGAGTAAGGTATATAGTGTTAGGTATAGTGTGCATTAAATATGTAGATAAGGAAACAAGTGCGACAAACAATAATACACAAACAAGTATGTTTTTTATTGAAACAGCTCTAACAAATAAAAAGTTATCTGAAAAAATACATAAAAAATATAAAATTATTCACCAACACTGAACTCATCTCGTAAAGTTTCTAGAACCCACCCTGTTTAGTTAGATAAAATAAGAAAACGCAAGAATCTCACAGTAAACTAAATACAGCTACGTTTTAGTTATTATGTTTTAAGTTGCTTTTTAATTTTAATGTGTCATATCCAGCAAATTTTAACCGTACCCAAAATAAGATAAGATAACATTCAACCTATTATGTTAAATAATTACTTTGCCTAATAATTAAGCGTTTCAAGCGAACGAAATCCAATTTATTGGATACGAAGTGAAAAATTCAATCAATGCCACGGCTACAGCAAAAAGTGATATAGAACTTACTGGGTACGACTAATTAATTACCCTGCCAACGACATCTAATCAATCCCTTGACTGTGAGGTTGAACCTCCTTCTGTTTCACCAGCCCAATTAATTTGTATCCTGTTTTACTTGATACTTCCTGTTCTTATTGATGCTGTGGCTCTTGAAACTTTGTTGTTTAGGTTAAAAATAAATTTCAATAACAGAACAATCATTGTTTCTGTGTGTGTGTGTGTGTGTGTGTGTCAGTGTGTGTGATGATTGAGAAACATCATTGTTAAGATAAATAAATCGCTTTCAAATAAATGGCTGTAACTCGAAAGCACGCCTCAAGTAACGATTCATACGCATAAAGTCAATATTACGATTAATGTTCTACTAAGACGAAATTAACCAGGCACTGTAAACTACCTGCTCCGTTTACCTTAAGAATTTTCGTTTTCATCGCTAAATTTGCTGCAAATGTCATACTTTCCAAATCTAATTGATATCAAATAAACTTGCTCCATAAGGTTATCGGTACCTGTTTCTAAGTTACTTTACGGTAGGAAGTAACAGATGTAGATGGCGTTCTACATGAGATGACTAAATAATGACATTCCACGCTATGCGCCAGTTGTTACCGACACTGTTTAAAAGTTACTTAGAATCTAACTCTTGCTCGCCTCAATTTAAATTTGTTATTTCTAACAGTTAGATGTTTTTGACGCGGGTTTAGCTCAAATGGCGAAGTACAGGTGATTAATTTGAGTGACCTTTTATTTAAGTGGTGATGACATGACAGGTTAACCCTAGGAAGTTTTAAACACCCCGAACCAATAATTGTGTGAACATGATATATGTAATTTAGTTATAGCTAATATAGTACAGTAAACTGATTGATAGTGACCCACACTATGGCGGCCTGGGGGAAGGGGGATGGTGAGGGTGGGCCTCCGGTATCCTCACTCACTCGATGAAACACAGCGTAAGCGCTGTTTCACACCGGTTTTCTGTGAGGCCGTGGTATCACTCCGGTCGAGCCGGCCCATTCATGCCGAAGCGTGGCTCTCCCACGGTAAAACTCATTACCAGCGCACGTGCTTCCGTCCCACTATGATCCCGGGTCCTTTAAGTGGGGTGTGAAATATGCATCTCACTGGGCCATCATAGTGCAGGTTACCGCACTGCGTTGTACTTATTCGCATTGAGAGTAGTAATCACCACCCTAAATGTGAATAAACAGAGCAGAGTTATTTTGGCAGCTAAGAATAAAAAAGAAACATTTTCAAAAGATGCGGTTTTATTGAATAGATACATAAACCGAAAAGATAATTTTAATTCGATATCACGTTAAAGTTAAGTTATATAATAAATTAATCAATATTTCGGACATCTAACACACAACGCCATCTAGTCCCAAACTAAGCAGAGCTTGTATTATGGGTACTAGACAGCTGACATAAATACATATACATATTTTTTTTGTAAATACATACATATCATACATAGAAAATACCCAAACTCCGAAACAAACATTTGTAGATCATACAAACATTTGATCCGACCATGGAATCGAACCCGAGACCTCAGGAACTGCAGTCGCATACACTACCGCTGCGCACCGAGTCAGTCAAAGAATTTTAAATTTTTTAGACGTACCTACTTTATCTAGTTTTATAGTATTATATACATTGTTATTTGTGGCCTAGATTCCAAGTCCCGGATGCGTATACCGGAACCGCAAACGTTCGTCGTTCTGTGAATGAAGTAGACCCAGACGTCACAATTCCGCTTTAGAAAGTGCTGCAGCCTTCCGCCAAAATGTCAACTGTGCTTGTTTTCGCGAGTTCACTTTGCACACCACCGATCCATTTCTCTTCAAACAAAAGCATAAGTTCGATCACACAAACTACCATACATTTTGTTCATATTAGTGTAAATGATTGAATGAAATCATTACAAACACATTTTTTAACATTGTTTTGGGTTTCAAAATGAATTTACGAAATAACAAATTTTAAGGCTATTAATTAAAAATAGGAAATAAATACCTTACTTGGCCATTCTTTTTGTCATCGTGTGAATTGTTTTAAGAAAAGTATTAAATGTCATAAAATAGCATTACAGTGAAAATAATAATAGCAATATTAAGTTGTGATCTATTTACTATTAAAATCCCCTCTAAACTAAAGCTTTGCAGCTGTCCAGCGGATATAAAATAATAAAGCATACAGTAAAGAGCTTACCTCGCTGTTACGTATTCACCGTTTAATAGAATTTGAATAAAAAGTTGAAAGGTCAACTAAAATAACTTTTCGGAATTGTAAACGTTATAAAAATCAACTATTACTATTACTACTACCATTACTACTTATTATTAATGTATGAATTATTTACTTTTACTTTCATTAATTGTACATAAACGAAAAGTAAACAGTGCATCATCATTTGACAGTAAAATGTGACTGTACATATATCCATTGTACAGTACATGTAGCCAAAACGTTGTCTTGCCAGTCCTCAACCCGCACTTGGCCAGCGTGGGGACGTATGGCCTTAACCCTCTCTTGAGAGGAGACCCGAGCCCAGCAGTGGGACATTATGGGTTGTTGATGATGATGATGATGTCTATATCCTGTCCTATTAATATTATAAACGCGAAAGTTTGTTAGTATGGANTAATAATTAGGCGTTTCAAGCGAACGAAATCCAATTTATTGGATACGAAGTGAAAAATTCAATCAATGCCACGGCAACAGCAAAAAGTGATATAGAACTTACTGGGTACGACTAATTAATTACCCTGCCAACGACATCTAATCAATCCCTTGACTGTGAGGTTGAACCTCCTTCTGTTTCACCAGCCCAATTAATTTGTATCCTGTTTTACTTGATACTTCCTGTTCTTATTGATGCTGTGGCTCTTGAAACTTTGTTGTTTAGGTTAAAAATAAATTTCAATAACAGAACATTCATTATTTCTGTGTGTGTGTGTGTGTGTCAGTGTGTGTGATGATTGAGAAACATCATTGTTAAGATAAATAAATCGCGTTCAAATAAATGGCTGTAACTCGAAAGCACGCCTCAAGTAACGATTCATACGCATAAAGTCAATATTACGATTAATGTTCTACTAAGACGAAATTAACCAGGCACTGTAAACTACCTGCTCCGTTTACCTTAAGAATTTTTCCTTAGTCTGTCAGCCAATACATCGCTAAATTTGCTGCAAATGTCATACTTTCCAAATCTAATTGATATCAAATAAACTTGCTCCATAAGGTTATCGGTACCTGTTTCTAAGTTACTTTACGGTAGGAAGTAACAGATGTAGATGGCGTTCTACATGAGACGACTAAATAATGACATTCCACGCTATGCGCCAGTTGTTACCGACACTGTTTAAAAGTTACTTAGAATCTAACTCTTGCTCGCCTCAATTTAAATTTGTTATTTCTAACAGTTAGATGTTTTTGACGCGGGTTTAGCTCAAATGGCGAAGTACAGGTGATTAACTTGAGTAACCTTTTATTTTAGTGGTGATGACATGACAGGTTAACCCTAGGAAGTTTTAAACACCCCGAACCAATAATTGTGTGAACATGATATATGTAATTTAGTTATAGCTAACATAGTACAGTAAACCACCGGATTTCATACTGGGATCTAAGAAATTCTCATGTTTTACTATACTAATGTAAGTATAAACCTTCCTCTTGAATTACTCTCCGTGTTGGATTAAACGGCATTCAAACCTGTTGCGTAGTTTGCAAAATCAAGAACAACAAAATGAAAAGCCAACTTCTTCTTTTTTTAAGCTGCCAAAATGACTGCCCTGCCTGATGGAAAGCATGAGCAGAATCCAAGAGTGTTGGTCACCATCCTCAATTCGAAAAAGAACAATGCAGCATAGTGACCCACAGTATGGCGGCCTGGTGAGATGCTTTTTCACGCCCCGCTTAATGGACCCAGGATCATAGTGGGAAGGAAACACGTGCGTTGGTAGTGAGTTCCAGGTTTTGACCGCTCAGCACAGGAAGGAAGCACCGAAGCGATGAGTACGAGAACGTATGTCTTCCATTTTAAAGCGGTGACTTCCAAGGCCGGCACATGTTGTTCTATAGAGGAAGGGAGAGGGGGGGATCAATTGGAAGAGCTCTTCAGAACACTCACCATGGTAAAGGCGATAGAGGACTGCCAAGGAGGCGATATCTCTACGCAACTATAGAGGCTCAATGGTCGCGGTGGCTTCGGGACTATCAACAATAATATATTTTATGCTGTGTAAAGATATATTGTATTTAGAAATATATAGTTATGTGTAGAATAGTCTAGTTATCATAACATAAGCTCTACCTACTTTAGGATCGGAGTGCCGTTTGTGAGATATGTCTAGATGTTATTATCTTGACCACCACCACCACCATGCGGTTTACCACGCGGGTCGAACTGTCCACGCATTTGCTCTCACGCATGATTTCGCCTAGCTGGTACTCCAGCCCACTAGGATACCAGACATAATAAATCAAGCGCCTTCTTTGCTGGACTAACTCCCGAATCGATGACCGCGNAGTATGGATGGATGTTTATTACTCATTCACGTAAAAACTACGGCATGGATTTTAATGAAACTTTACAATAATTTAGCTTATACATCAAAATAACACATAGGCTACAATTTATAAAGATACAATTCACACAATATCTTTGTACTGCGGGTAACACCACGGGGCTCAGCTAGTATTTAATAAAATCATGAGATAACTATTGAACTATACGTCATGACTAGCTTTCTCGTTTATCGTGTTAAAAAAGTAGCCCATTCTAGTATATAGGCCACACTACTGATAAGTTTAATCTAAATCCGTTCAGTAGTTTATGCTTGAGAAAGTAACAAACAACCATACATCTTTACAAACTTTTACATTTATTATATTTGTACTATTTGTAACAATATTAAGATAGGATAGGATTACTGTGTTACCCAAATTTGGAACAGCTGTTGACATAACAAATTTTTTCCCCAGGGCTTTCTCCATTATTGCTATTATGTTATTTTGTAATAAGCAGCTTAGATTATATATAGATATCATGGAGATATTATTAGTTAGGTAGCCTTGTATAGCAGGCCAAAATATCCCTTCTATACATACCCATACATTGAAGGGTGTTGATGATGATATTATTATTTAATATTACAGAACCCAATGATAAATTGTTAGCAATATTCACGATTTATATATGTAATAAAACAACCTGATCAATGAGATTAACATGAGAACATCACAAGTGAATATATAACAGATTCTATCAGCCAGCTACTTATAATTCTGTTCAAGTTATAATACTCAGCGAAAATAAACAAGTATGTGAAGTACTCCAACTAATATGGTTCCATAAAACAAACATTATTAGGTATCGAACAACAGCAATATAACAGCTATGGTCTTTAGTAAGTTGTTTGGTGTTTTGTTAAAGTTTGAAACTCATAGGAATAAGCGCTTCACTTATGTATTGAATTTATCGCTTTTAAGTTATCGGTTACGTGATACATGATACATCAAATATTTGCATTATTTTTTTATTGGCTATACAGTTTTCGTCTTTTTTGCCAGTGTCAAGTTCAAAAGGTAGGGAAACAAGGAATTACAACTCCAATGATCAATTTTTACAAGTTAAAAATATAATAAATTTTCCATATGCATATTATCAAGAGAAAAATAAAAAGGATAATCACAATGACATTTAAAGAAAGACAGGTTACTTTCTGAACGGCGTTTAGTTATTGTTTCGGTGCGACATGACATACTTATTTATAAAAGTAAACATACATTACGATTACGAATGCGAAAGATAATACGGAATACGTGGTAGAAAAAGAGATAGCTATCTCTTGTGAGTTGCACTTGAATATAACATAGTAAATTATAGAATAGTTAGAATTGTTACAGATATGTCATTCGTAATTTGCATATTTGCTAATAGCTACATCACACTCACTACCTATCAAGGTGGTGAGTGTTCCGTAAAAAAATGTATGTAGTAAAAATAAAACAACGAAGAAAATTAGTATCGATTTATTTTCAATCACAATTTTAATGTATGTTTCAATAAAAACACATTAATATAGTTATTCAAATCCGCCGCTATAGATTTTTCACACATTAATTCATTCATCAATCATCAACATCAACAACCCATAATGTCCCACTGCTGGGCTCGGGTCTCCTCTCAGGAGAGGGTTAAGGCCATACGTCCCCACGCTGGCCAAATGCGGGTTGGGGACTGACAAGACAACGTTGTGGCTACGTAATCTTACCGTTGGATGTTTTTAAGCCACCCGAAGGCCTCAAACTAAGCTTCACGACTGTTATCCTATGATAACAACCGGGACCGACTGCTTAACGTGACCTCCGAATCACGGAGATCATTAATTCATTATTTTGTGTTAATATCTTATGAAATCGCTTAAATTTTTTTACATAAATATATCGATATGCTACCATGAGAGAAAGAGTAAAGTTATCTTTTACAACACGCTTTTATTAGCTTGGTTTGTATCTATAAATCTATTTGACGCAACAAAAAAGTTTTGAATGTTATTTTCTCACTTCAAAACGTTGGAATGAATTGAAACTTCGCACACATAACAGTATATTAACTTGGTCCAGGCTGGCAGGATAGGCAAGTTTTGAAACATCATCTTTATCCTAAAAAGAAAAGAGTATGTCACTTTTCATTGTAAATAATATAGTTTCCGAGATTATAAACAAACAATTTGTAATCTAACCAAAATTAATTGATAGTGGAATGTTAAGNATGTTAAACCACCTAAATTAAATTTAATATAAAGCTAAGGACAGATTTTATCATACTACAATTTTATTATGGACACAATTTTTTTTACCGTGCTTATGACAGGCACTGCAGTTCTTTTCAGACGTACGTATCCTTTAGAAGTAGCGTATTTAACTTTCTTCTTAAAATGTGCGGAACAAATAGTACTTCTTTTCGTAGGCATCCGCATTCAATTTTTTTTCCCTGAACCATGATAACCCATTTAAGTCTCGTGAGAACATCACTTAGAAGTCTGGAAAATATAAAACAATAAAAGTACACTGTCTTTTTACTAACATGAATTCTATCAATATTATTGCTAATTAATATAACCATCATATTAACTGAAAGACAGATACAAACTAAACAGTGAATATAATAGTAGTATAAATATAACTATGGAATAAAAAAATACTAAGATTCAATTATACGGTACAGGAGGACGCGGACGCTATGTATTGTGCCTACTATATCCCTCCTGTTTGATTAATCTATGACGCACACAAGACGCCCGTTATTTGTCCTTGTCGCACTGCAGTTACAATCATATTCTCTATCCTTTTTTTGCCGTGTCCTTAATAACACAGGATTTCATTTAATAATTTCGGTAACTGGGAAACAAAACCATGACAAAATACAAATATTACGTACTTACTAATATTAAGACTTGGTATGTAACTTATTCATTTTAATTACCTTGGAACCATAGGTTTTACGCCTTCTTAACACACAGCTCGTCATTTTGGTAATAATATTAACACTTCACGGATGCGCTTTGACAACGTGATTATTCACTAGCTTCTATTAACCGACCAAATTAAATTACATCGTCTGTAACAATTGGCACGCGATAGTACGATATCTACCTTTTTTATAATATTATTAGTTAATCCACTTTACAATCACATTGAAAAAACCGGTATTCTTGTTGAAGATCTTATACATATAAATGCGGAGGTAGTGGTGCAAGTTCCAGGTCTAATGCCTTGTACATTTAAGCCCATTGCAGTCCATAGCAAGAATTACAATCAACAAAATTCCCTTTAAATTCTACTACTGGACATAGGTATATTAGAAAGGAGATTTTACCATGTAAGAACTTCAAACTTTTACCAAAGTCTGAAAAAACCAAAGACTTTTACCAAAAGTTAATGCGTTTTTCAAATTTATTTCAAGAATGCGCTTTAAAATATGTCGTCACATGCGCGTAAAATAGAGAACAAAATTAATAGTAGTTCAGCACTACATGAATTCTTTACTCCTTGGTACTGTTAATATATTTTAATATACCTACTTCTAGTTCAAGTGGTGATTAATTACTGTCTCTTTACGTTTAAAGAAATACAATCACTGAAATGAAACTCACTCTCAAGTGCAAATTGATACTCCACTGCTTTCCGTCTTTGTAAAGCTTAAACCATTGAAGGCTTTTTTTTTTAAAGACAACTTTCGCATTAGGGATACGAGTATACATTGCTGTGTCGCGGGGATCTTTGCAAATATACATGAAACGGACACAAAGAACAACAATTTGACTGCCTCTGTGGCGCAGTGGTAGCGAATGCGACTGCTGTGCAAGAGGTCTCGGGTTCGATTCCTGAGTCGGACCAAATGTTTGTATGATCTGCAAATATTTGTTTCGGAGTTTGGGTGTTTTCTATGTATAATATGTATGTATTTACAAAAAAAAGTATATAAGTATTAATATCAGTTATCTATTACCCATAGTACAAGCTCTGCTTAGTTTGGGACTAGATGGCGTTGTGTGTTAAAATGTCTGAACATATTTATTATTTATATTTATATATTTATGAATGACACAAAGTGTTGTTCAATGTAGGATTTGAACCCACAACACTTGGCGCAGTAGAAAGCGGTGTGGCGACCACTGAAACCACTAGGCCAAACGTATAGTCAACAAGTTTTGTTTGTTGGTAACATTTTAACCCTTGGGAGATTTTAACTAAGGATCGTAGTCAAACAATATAGTAAAATCTTCAACTTGTCTACAAACGTGTTAGGCATACAACTAACAATGCATTAGAAAAGAAAAGAGCTAGCAAGCGCTAGCTGTATTCTCCAATTGTACTTTTTTTTATTATATTTTATTAAGGATTTAATACTAGAAATATATGTCTCAATCGATACAATTTGTGGTTGAATGGGAATCGTGTCCAGCCAACACAAAGGGAGGATACTCAGACCAGGAATGGAATGGTTGATGTTGGAATGTTGTATACAAAGTTGGAAAGTTGTATATATACAACTTTCCAACATCATCATATGCTAATTGGCGCGAGAACTTCTATATCGCGATGCAGGATTGGTAGTTTCTTCGTGTTCGTTACTCCGTCGTTTGGTAATAGATGGCACTGTACTGTGTTTTCTTTTTATGCTGTATATGGAAGTCGCCACATATTTGCTGTAACAGTTGCAGTTAAATCCACCCTGTTAGCTTTCAATTACTACTCAAATTCTGTTTATCAATATGTTTGCCTTTCCGACTTCCGTAAGCTTTAAATGAAATCTGGCTTATCTTATTTTCTTTCGGGCAAATTCCTTTGGATCGCCGGCCCCCGGCTAACACCATTGCGGTGGATGTTATATTAAAATTTCCAATATTCTGTATAAAAGCAATTCCGTTTCTAATAAAGATCTATTTTACATATATATCAATTAATAATAGTGAGTTTATATTAACAAATAAGTAAATTTAATATATGTTATCTGTGTTTTTGAAGACGTGTCATGATTGAGGCTTATTGCAAGCCTATTCTTTTCTTGTACGCGGTTTCAGAGTTTGTTTTGTTGTTCTTGTGTAGAATAATGTTCACAAACAATGTTAGTTTGTTGTTGGTGGTTTCATATATTACTGCTATGCTTCACAACTAGCCAACAAAGAACAACAAGGTGGAAGTTTTGAAATTGTTTTTTTTTNATGTATTTAAAAAAAAAAGTATATAAGTATTAATATCAGTTATCTTGTACCCATAGTACAAGCTCTGCTTAGTTTGGGACTAGATGGCGTTGTGTGTTAAAATGTCTGAACATATTTATTATTTATGAATCACACAAAGTGTTGTTCAATGTAGGATTTGAACCCACAACACTTGGCGCAGTAGGAAGCGGTGTGGCGACCACTGAAACCACTAGGCCAAACGTATAGTCAACAAGTTTTGTTTGTTGGTAACATTTTAACCCTTGGGAGATTTTAACTAAGGATCGTAGTCAAACAATATAGTAAAATCTTCAACTTGTCTACAAACGTGTTAGGCATACAACTAACAATGTATTACTAGAAACATATGTCTCAATCGATACAATTTGTGGTTGAATGGGAGTCGTGTCCAGCCAACACAAAGGATGGATACTCAGACCAGGAATGGAATAGAATGGTTGATGTTGGAATGTTGTATATACAACTTTCCAACATCATCATATCCTAATTGGCGCGAGAACTTCTATATCGCGATGCAGGATTGGTAGTTTCTTCGTGTAGTACGTTACTCCGTCGTTTGGTAATAGGTGACACTGTACTGTATTTTCTTTTTATGCTGTATATGGAAGTCGCCACATATTTTCTGTAACAGTTGCAGTTAAATCTACCCTGTTAGCTTTCAATTACTACTCAAATTCTGTGTATCAATATATTTGCCTTTCCAACTTCCGTAAGCTTTAAATGAAATCTGGCTTATCTTATTTTCTTTCGGGCAAATTCCTTTGGATCGCCGGCCCCCGGCTAACACTATTGCGGTGGATGTTATATTAAAATTTCCAATATTCTGTATAAAAGCAATTCCGTTTCTAATAAAGATCTATTTTACATATATATCAATTAATAATAGTGAGTTTATATTAACACTGAAATGTCTATATTTGTCAAGCTTTTAGTACATAAGTAAATTTAATATATGTTATCTGTGTTGATGAAGACGTGTCATGATTGAGGCTTATTGCAAGCCTATTCTTTTCTTGTACGCGGTTTCAGAGTTTGTTTTGTTGTTCTTGTGTAGAATAATGTTCACAAACAATGTTAGTTTGTTGTTGGTGGTTTCATATATTACTGCTATGCTTCACAACTAGCCAACAAAGAACAACAAGGTGGAAGTTTTGAAATTGTTTTTTTTTAAACTTGGAGAAGTTGACAATAGGAAATTACTTAAACAAAACAAGTTTATTTTTTTTTATTCACCATATTTTGTTGGTGAAAATATTGCGTTTCAATATGCCGATTTTCAATACGTAAGCTGTTTTCTGACAATATTGGCTCTTCACACAGGTGCAATGTATATTTACATAAACAAGTATATATAGGTAGCATTTTAGATGTGGTGCTGGAGACGGATGATGAACATGAGTTGGACAGAGAAAAGACCCAACGAGGAAGTTCTAATAATGGTTAACCAAAAGAGGAAATTATTAAAAACTGTTGACAACAGAGGAGACAAAATGGTTGGCCACTTATAAGACATTAATATCCGTTTAAAACAATACTGGAAAGAAAGATAGGAGGCAAGAGGAGTCAAAGAAGACCTAGATTAAGTAATTCAATAAGTAAAGGAGAAAGTAGGGGTCGCGGTTTATCAATAGGTCAAACAGATCTCAGAAAATAGAAAGGAATGGACAAGGGTCTGGGCCTTAAATTGAGAAAGAGAGAGACCAGGTACACTTTATGTGAAAAATGTCGCATAGGTGGACTTTTTGCCATAGAAAATCTCTGTCAGCCTACTTTTATTTAGTTCTAGCTGACCAACGCAACCTTGTTTGTGTCTCCTATTGCCCATAGCATAATAATTTTCCCTAATTTCGTCTTAGCGTGATGATGAATAGTCTTTCTCGATAAATGGACTATCTAACAGTGAAAGAAAATTTTCGAATCGGACCAGTAGTTCCTGAGATTAGCGCGTTTAAGCAAGCAAACAATTTTTTCAGATTTCTATATTACTTGCTTTCGCCCGCGGCTCCACTCGCAGTTAATAGAAAGTATCCTATGCTACTTTTAATACCGCCAAGAATATGTGTACAAAGTTTCATGATGATCGGCTAAGTAGTTTTGGCGTGAAAGCGTAACAAAAAAACTTACATTCACCTTTATAATATTATTATATTTATATTATATACCTTTATAATATTATATATATACACAATGTTTGCCCTGGGCATACCATATTGGGTGTATTCTTTCAAAGTTCAAACATTGTACACCGGTGAAAGTTTAAATTGGTATATTCTTAGTAAGATTCTGAACTTGTGCAATAGAACCGATCAAATTGAATGTTTACCAAGATTTGGAAGCACTCCCCAAAGAGTGTAGGTACACCTATCTATTTTACTAAGTCGAAATATGTTTACGTTTACTGCACGGATAGCTTAGTGGTTAAAGTAGTCGCCATGCAGTTTTCTATTGCGCCAAATGTTGTGAGTTCGAACCCCATATGGGACATTTGTGATCCACAAATTTGTTCTGAGTCTGGGTGTTCTTTGTGGCCATTTTAAGTAGATAAACCATTGTTAATAATACATTGCTAATCCCTACTGCCTTTTATTTGAAATCATTTCCTAATTTTAGAATACAGCGATAGAATATACCGTGGGAGAGCCACGCTTCGGTATGAATGGGCCTGCTCGACCGTAGTGATACTATGGCCTCACAGAAAACCGATGTGAAACATCGCTTGCTCTGTGTTTCATCGAGTGAGTGAGGATACCGGAGGCCCATATCCTAATCCCTCCCCCTATCCCCCTCCTCATCCCCCAAAGGCCGGCAACGCACTTGTAACACCTCTGGTGTTACCGGTGTCCATGGGCAGCGGTAATCGTTTACCATCAGACGATACGTCTGCTCGTTTGCGCGTTATACCATAAAAAAAATTACANAAATTACATCGGAAGAGCAGAGTTAGAAGTTAACATGTAAAATAAAAAAATGAAACGATATCAGTTCTTCAAAACTATTAAGGAATAAAGATCATATGTTAATAACAAACTTATAAGAATAACAACTGTTACTGACTCGTTCCGATTGCTGTTCTTACAATGTGCTATTAAAAAGTTTTTACTAAATGAACCAATTTGACTACACGGTTGGCCTAGTGGTTTCAGTGGTCGCCACACCGCTTCCTACTGCGCCAAGTGTTGTGGGTTCAAATCCTACATGGGGCAACACTTTGTGTGATCCATATATTGTTGTTCTAAGTCTGGGTGTACGTACTTTGTGTCCGTTTCATGTATGTTTGTAAAGATCCCCGTGACACAGGAACGTATATTCCTAATGCGGGAGTTGTCATTTTAAATAGAAAAAAGAAATAAAATTATAACATTAACTGTTTGTTATTCATAGATATACTCGTTCAGTATCATAAATAAGTTTTAAAAAAATCTAATCTATAATTACATGTACCCAGAATGACATATACACTAAACATATAATCACTACTGTCTTATTTAAGTAAAAAGTGCTCTTAAGCAGTATTGTAACATAACGGAATCTTTTATCAAATCATCNTACCGTGGGAGAGCCACGCTTCGGTATGAATGGGCCTGCTCGACCGTAGTGATACTATGGCCTCACAGAAAACCGATGTGAAACATCGCTTGCTCTGTGTTTCATCGAGTGAGTGAGGATACCGGAGGCCCATATCCTAATCCCTCCCCCTATCCCCCTCCTCATCCCCCAAAGGCCGGCAACGCACTTGTAACACCTCTGGTGTTACCGGTGTCCATGGGCAGCGGTAATCGTTTACCATCAGACGATACGTCTGCTCGTTTGCGCGTTATACCATAAAAAAAATTACATCAGAAGAGCAGAGTTAGAAGTTAACATGCAAAATAAAAAAATGGAACGACATCAGTTCTTCAAAACTATTAAGGAATAAAGATCACATGCTAATAATAAACTTATATGTTCTTAGAATGTGCTATTCAAAAGGTTTTACAAAATCAAGCTCAATCAATTATAACATTAACTTTTTGCTATTCATAGATAAACTCGTTCACTGTTATTAAGGGAGTTTAAAAAAATCTAATCTATAATTACATGTACGCAGAATGACATATACACTAAACATATAATCACTACTGTCTTATTTAAGTAAAAAGTGCTCTTAAACAGTATTGTAACATAACGGAATCTTTTATTGCTTAAGTTAAAATAATTTTACATTTTTCACGAATGTTAACGAGGTCACATGTATTGAAGCCAAAAAATTTACTTACATGAAAGAATAAGTACAGAAAGAAATAAAGTGGGACAATGTTGAACTTGCAAATGAAACAATCTCTCCTTGCAAACGACATGTTCGTTCAAATACACACATCCAAAGCATTACGTATATTCTCGTATACTTTCACATTCAAAGAAAGGATAACTGAGAATCTTGTTATTCCTCAAAAAGAAAGTTTAAAATTGTAAAAGTAAAAGCTCCGCGATCTTGTTAGCAAACAATCAAATGCCATGTAAAAACATTTTCTCACAATGCGTCGACTTCCAATATGGAGTCTAAACTTTTAAGTGTATGTACTTTGAAATAATACCGCTCTACTCCCTGATACTGTTTCGTACTTCGTCTTCTAAAAGAAACGCCCAAGATAACTCGGTCTTAGAAGAAATTATTTACATGTAATACGAAAGTAAACGCGAATGTAGTGTCGCAAGTTAATATTTGATAATAGTTTGATGTTTGTATAGTAGATTTCTTGGTTAATCTTCACGTTAAGAAGTTCCATTCTGGACGATGATACCGACACAAAGCGAGAACATCACGATACGAATACTCAAATATTACAAGCGACACATGAAAAGTTCGTTTTAATGCCCTTAAACCTTAGATGTGGATATGGGTAACACATTAAAACGTTTTGCAGCATACTACTGGATTAGCCCGTTTGAGCCACGACCGGCTGCAAAGCGAGCCGCCGGGTGGTTTATAATTTACTACTACCCTCCAATAAAACTGAACATATTTGAAGGCCTAATTCTCGAATATATTTTCTTAGTGGGTGATTTTAATACAAAAAGACATCGGTTAAATTTAGAACTCCAGCAGCTTAAGTTGTCAGCAACGGTAAATAATTTAATATGGTACGAACAAACGTAAAACGAGTTAAATTAACAATTATTTTCAGTAAAGATACATTTAACATTTCCTTAAATTCTCCCTTTCAGGTTAAACAACAGAAGGAAACCATATCGCTCTAATTACTCTGACTACTAAACGTCTTTTAAAGACGGCATTGAAGGGCGAAAGGCTTTAGCGGACTTAAGTCCCTCAAATAATTTAGTAACGTGCACTTTCAACGAGCCAAGTCATTTAAATAATTTAATTAACCACAGACTTTAAAGCTGACGTATTTTTTATTTATTTTAGCTCAAAAACAGTAAGGTAACCAGTACTTTTCAAATCAAAATCGCCGCTTTAATAACTATATTATTAGGTTCGATTCACACCCGGGACAAATAATTTTGTGATGCATCTGCCATGGATGGCTACAAGCTCTGCTCAGTTTGGGATCAGAAAACTGTCTTTGAAACATATAAGATTATATTATTATTATCATTAACCTATACAAGATACAAGCGAAATTCTCTAAGTGAGTTCAACAAATTTTCATCTACCAGTTTGAGTGTTGGTCGGAAGCAAAAGTTCCAAAAGCGTAAATCACACAATTCCTAGAGATTGTAGTTACGAAACCACAAGAGTGCCGTAATGTAGCGCCCGAGCAAGCGAGACTCCTGAACTGATAATAATAAATGGGCGCCCGAATTTTCACTGCTGTTAAAATCACTAAGCTCCGTATATAAACAGTAGTTTATAGTTATGAAAACATTTTAGACCCTTTTCAAACTTTACACATCATTTAATTTACACAATAAACTGGCAATTTGTTTTAATATAAACTTTGACCATGTCAGAAGCCGACAAAAGCCGTACTTTTATAACTCATTGCTAAAAAAATGCGATATGTTTATGGAAAAAACACAACAACAAAGTAGAACATTTAAGGGGTAGTAACACTTTTAAATAATTTCGTTAAAAGTTGTGTGTAATACAGGTAAAAGATTTAATCTCCTGGTTAAATTAACATAAAAATATTTTGGTAATAGAATTCTTTAAGTAGTAATTGGTGAATATAACCATAATAATAATTGCATACCCACAGAAGATAAAGACAATGCAAGTCATTCGGAGAATTCTTTCAAGTACTTTTGAAACATAGAGTATGTTTGAAAACTATGCTTCCAAGGTATTCTTTGTCACGTCTTATACGGTGTCCCTTATACTATCCGTTTTGTCTACCCAAACTTATCTTCTTCCTATGCCGTATCTTACAGCAATGGGATTTCTTTGGAGAATTGACGAAAACAGAAGAAAAAGGAATAAAATAGAAGGAAGGAAAGGCGACATAGTATTTGACAAGCATGATTTATCAATGAATCAGTTTCAATTATAAAAGATTGACTGTAAATATTGTTAGAAATGAAAAACTTATTAACGAAACGATGATTTTATTCTTTTGTTCCTGGATTATTTATTTATGCAAAGAAACATTCTTTACTTTCAAGAAAAGAGGCTTACCTAATTTATATATTTATGAATTGTTAAGGATAAACTAAGAATTTATTTGTGTGTGTTAAAATAGGTTCTGCAATATAAGGTTGTTTATTAACTAAAGTGCATATTTGAGTATAAGTACTTATAGTATGGGAGATAGCGCTGTAGTTGAGCCAGTCTTTATCCCGGCTGAAAATCATAGCAATAACAGTTTTTACCAAAACAGATCCGAACGTCAGGTGCTCTGATAGCAGTGGATCTAAAGGAGACAGCATGAAAAAGTCATTGGGAAAAAATCGGCTTCGATGACTTTTATACCCAGCGAAACTGTATCAAATAATTATTTTAATCCCATTTCTTAAAAAAATAGTCGTCAGTTGTAGTGACGATGGGGGGGTTGAATGTCAGTCACGTGCATAAGCCTCATTTAAAATTTGTCAAATAAATTTATTTTATTCCTAATGAAATTTATAAAATATATATCTCAATTTCATAATTTTAAAATAATATTGAAAATTGTCAACTGTACTTTTGACAGGGGTAACACCGTCAGTCAGCGCGACAAACATGTTGTGGGCTCAACGCATTCAAGCGTTGTATAATGTCTTTGGAAAATAAACTGACGATGTTTACACCCACAATCAATCAGCTGACAACGATTTTTGTTTTGTACAATATTATCTTAAACTTTAATTTCAAATAGCATAATATTAATTTCCTATAAATACCACCACAGTATATTTTTTAATCACGTGTCAGTTTCAAATTACGTAAAGAAGTATTTACATATTAGAAACAAAATACTTAATATTTGAAAGAAAAATCTAATTTTTCTGCATCATCTTCTTCCATATTATTCGATGTTACATTAGACTGCAAAGATCACAGGTATCCTGACACCATCATCAAATGAAAGGGCATTATGTGTACATTTCAAAACGTTAAGTTATATTAAATTGGTGAACCCATTTACAAGATACGACAGTCGCAAATGGGGATAAACAGTCGAATATTTTGAAATGTACTCAAGTACGGTATCAAATAAAAAGGCATGACGTGCTTATTACAAATATATCAAATAAATATATGATGAATGAAAACTGAACGCGAATAATTCTAATAAAATTTGTTAAAATATATATCAAAAATTCCATGTACAAGGCCAGCGTAATCGTGGTTAAAAAAGTTTGATCATGAATTCATCTTGGGTCACTTTTTCTGCCGCTGAGTGTATTATATAATTACCTACATATAAACTTATACTGTTGCTTATGGTATATCTAGATACCCAGACAATCCATTGTAATAATACATGCATGGTTATAATGGCATAATGACTTAGCATGATAAATATCCCGAAAGTCAAAGTATTACGTTTATTTATAAAGACTAAATCGAGTTTTTTTTAAAAACGTAATTTAATAAACACTATAAAAATAAGTGAATCAAAAAATCAAGTAACACTAATGTCTCACTCTTCACTTCATTATATGACTATGAATTTACCTTCAAATTACTTACCCATATTTCTAGGCTATTATTAATAACAAATCCTGGCAACGCTCGCCCAGAACGTCTTATGTGATATTGATATTATTATTATTAAAATTGTTTTAGAGTAACATAAAAATATAGTTTTGTGTGTAATTACGTGTGAAATACAATTTTTTTTAAATAATTCCTTAAGATGTTTTGTGTAGTTTTGTGCAGTTTTTAAACCATTTAATTGTTTAAGGCGGCACTTTGTAGGTAAACTTACTGCACGACCATTTGTGCGATACTGACGAAAAGTAGCGTAGTTTCCGAGCAATATGCGTGCGTTAACGCGTGTATTTACTTGGAAGTAGCTGAATTATTTTGCTTCAAGAAGAAGAAAGGCTTTTATTCATACCATCAAAAATGTTATGTCTTCTTAATATTTAATGTCCAAATCCAATTTTCGGGGAGAACTCTTTACACTGACTCGCTGTTATTTCCATGTACCTACAGTTGCTAGGCTAAGATATAAATAATTTATATAACCAATAACCCTATAATGCCAGAAGGCGAAACCAGGTCTGGATTAAACTTAATAAAATTAGTGAAATAAGTACAAGTGATTTTATTCTAGAATAAATTGCAGCAAGTTCCGTCAAGTAAATTACCAAATTTTAAAGGAGGTTTATGCACGTGATTGATATTTAACCCCACCTCGTCAATACAGTTGACGATTATTAAAAAAAATGGGATTAAAACAATAATTTAAAACAGTTCGCTTGGTATCATCGTAGCAGATTTCTTCCAACGACTTTTTCATGATCCGCTAGTGTGACCACAGACACTCACTTTACTGATTTCATAACAACTGTTTAAAAAAATAATTCGGCATAATATTTCTAGAAAAATTTCTACCCCCGTACAATTAAGTAAACACACACAAAGGTATGTAAGCATGAATTAATTTTAAGATTACCGTTATTTTATTAAAAAGCGAACAGCAAAATTATTCTGTTCGCTTTTAGTACTAATGCAGTTTACATTCTTATAATATTGAAAACAAAAATAAAATAAAGTCCAGTGATATCTTATGAAAATATAAAGAGTATGGAAACAATCCTTTCTGAAAGGAATCTCTAACGATAAACGAAGTTAAAGAAATGAAAATTGTAACGTAACTCAAATTTTTAGGATAATTCATAAACGAGATACTTTGGCAAGTTTGAAGTAATATGATCAACCCATTGATGGTGTTAAAATTCTTCTTTCTGGCGTTTTCTATAAATTTTGCCTGATGATCGAAAATCCGTTCAAAAATTATTAGACTGTTGTGCTTTATTTCACAGTCAATATTCAAGCTTGTAATTAGCTACTGTATGTCTATTAAATTTTAGCAAGATTAAAGTAAAGTCATATAAGATCTGAAAAGCCTTGTGTATAAACTGTACTTTCAATAACGAACCTCATACAATCTGTGAATAGAATGCATGCAAGTTAACAATCTATAAGCATCCTGTATTTTATAAGCTGCTTTGACCATACTTTACTGTTCAGTTGGAACTTATATGTTGAGTCAAATAATCTCTTAGAAAAATGATGACTATGTAATCCTAGCCGATTTCGGCAACGGCAGCCAGTCTCAACGGATACCAGCCAGTTACACAGGAGACTTTTTAATACTCAAGAGTATGCGGAGACCCAGGTGCACTATGAGCTTCCCTACTGCCATAATCCGATGGACCGATTATCCAACATAACAGGCCCAAAACCATGAGAATAAATGCCCTAATTCAAGGTCCGGGCAGTTATTAAGCATAATCAGAAAAACTGAATAATCCGTTTTTGGCAAGAATCGAACCCTCTTGATTGGCAGTCACATATGCTAATCGCTAGACTAAGGAGGTAGTCTTCTGAAAAATCTAACATCTAAAGTGACCCTTTGACAATTAAATGTAATAGAATCAGTGATTTTAATAGGATTCTCACCTTTGATAGTTTTTTTATCCTCCGGATCCCTCTCATCGCATCCGTTTAGCTTATCTTATCGAGCTTATCATTTTATGTCTTACGCTTCGGTTTACATTTTTCTTTTTGTTTTCATTGTCTAAGTTTTAATCAAAAAGTTCATTTCATAGACAAACGATGTATATTGCATAAAAATCAGAATAGTTTCAACTTGATTGGTTTTGTAGACTTGAGAAAAATAGCGGTCCATGGAATAGTAGTCTATGGTACACCATGTTACATTTTTTTAGAGATGTATGTAGGTTTCACTACCAAGTAAAGGATTTATTAGTTAACGTTAAATTCAATCTGAATCTCTATACCTCACATCGTTACAATAACTTTCCAAATATACTCCAAATGGACCCATTTCATGAATCGATTAGAATAATAACCAACTTTGAATCAATGAGAGAAATGATTACGAGAACTATGTGTATGGTTGCTTGGAGAGCTTAACAAACATTACTCAATGTTAAATGCATCCAAAGTTAGCCGGTTGTGAATTGCTATTAGTACACTAGTGTACATAGTTTGAATTTCTCATTCGTTCGAACAAATCAATAATGCTATTAATCTCCTTGTCTTAACTTTACAACACTTTAATCTCTTTAGTTACCTTTTTAATACATGTCTGTTATTTTTAATCCAACATGTGCTAATAACAAACAGCATCAAAAAAAGCTCTTCCTCATAAAGCTCTCAACGAACACAATACGTTTATTTAGATGTCAACAAGGCCTGGCTGGTATTATTATAAGAGGATGCCAACATAGAAACGGAAAAATCCTCGATTTCGTCCCCGAGTGACGATATAGAACCCTTATATCCATGGCACAATAAAACTCTATTGTCCATAATCACAACTTTATCGAATAAAGCTTATGTGAATGTGCATTCAAACGCTTCTCGTTAAAATAGGCTTTAAAAACGTAAAAGACATATTCCAATATTATTAAATATATTAACGTGAAAGGTAAATTTTAAAATAAAATCGTCTCAAATACGAATTGTATAAGGGTTTAACAGAACTTCCTAATCATTTTTACCACACAGACCCAAAAGGTAATATTTTTTTACTTAATTGAATTTAAAGTAAGGTGTTTTATTAAGAACAAAGTCGTCATTCTCTTTAAACACAGCGAAGTTTTGACAGTAAACGTCAAAAGTCATCATAAAGTTACGAGAAAGAAAATACATGGTACTCGCAAATTGTCGGTCTCGAGCTAAATCGAAAACTCATTAGCAAGTCGAACAAGATCGCAAGTCATTGCATGGCGCTTGTCGACGACGACGACAAGGGTGCGACATAGCAGTACGGGGGGAATGTGGGGGGTGATTCATTCACTATAGTCTCAATTCAATGTGTCCTTATGAGAGTGAGTGTGAGAGATGACTCATTACGCTTCTTTGAGTTTCTATTCATTAACTCATGTATGAAACACAAAGATTCTCTAGGGACCGGCCTATTGTTGCCGAGATTATTATAGTTACTGAAGGTAATGCGCGGGCCGCTAATGTAGACTACCCTTTTATAACAATCGCTGTTACTATAGCTTTATAGTGCTGCATTATAATGGACTAAGTAAACATTATTGTTGCCAGCATTACTGGGCTTGAATAGGTCTTGCCTAGTCAAAATATTATTTAGGCAAACAAAGACTTAGGGGAATGGAGATTTATATAATTTTATTACTCTTTGACGGTGTATTTTATACAACATTTGTATTGTGACTATACTTCGTCTTATTACGACTTTATTTCTCAACCTATGTAGATTTGTAGCACAGACCCTCATCTACGGCCCATTCATTCTATAAATACAAAAAAGATAACAAACATGTAACTCATAACGAGTTATTCCAACTTTACCTTTTTGTTGCAATAGAAGCTCAAATCAATACAACAAAGTATCAAGTACACAATCGGCACTTGTTGAAAATGGTAAACTCTTAATGTTGTTAAAATTTTATCGACAAACCACTCTCATATTTGATTTAAGATTTATTGGTGTTTTATTTGAGAACCTTTATTTCTTTGCCTGTCGAAACTTTATGTATTTCTTATTTTAATGTTTGAATATAAATTTTAAGTTTATACCCATGTTATTATCTGATTTAAACACAATTAATTAATTCCTAAGTAATGTTCTGAATTTCCTACTCAGTTTCAACCATGTGATTTTCAACATATGCACAGAAAACGAAAAACGAATACAAACTAAATTTCATGAAAATCGCTGGAGCCGTTTCCTAGATACAAATTATGTATTAGATAAGTAATTTAAAATAAAAATCTAAGTGCGGTTGTTGAATAATCAAATTTAAGTTTAACTCGTATTACAATTTAAATTTAATAAATTGTGTTCATATGAAAACAATTTTTTAATTCACTATTCTGTCGTAGTCGATAGTAGCACGTACATTTTAGTATTACTGTATATTAGAAACTTGTTATTTCTTTGTAAACTATATGTTATATAAGCAAATGTTATTTATTAACCGACGATGAAAACAGCTTTTTTAATGTATGACCACGCATAACTTTTAACATGGTATACAAAAAAAAAAAGATTGGACGGAAACAGTTCTCGCCCTAATTGGTCGACCAGGACTTTATTTAATGTTCTCGTTCTATTAAAAATTACCTTTCGTTATTTAAATATTTCTCAGTTGAGTAAAACAGTCATTGATAGTAAACAAGTGTTTTATTTAAAAAGTTTTTTTATTAAAACAAGCTTTTATTACTTGCCAATAAAAGAAATACCTTTAAGCCCTTTCATTTGATACCCATATTGGGTGGGTTGTTCAGAAATGTTAGCTGTCGTTTTGTTACAGCGGCCATTTTGGATTAATGATAATATCGGTTATATATAATTGCATTGTCATCATATCTAAAGAGACATTTCAAATTTCAGCTCAATCGAAAATCGGGAAGTGGATCAAATTTAACTTGCAAGATTTGACTATAGACAAACATAGGGACTGGTTAAACTAAATAAAATCTTGTAAAAAGTCGTCGTAGTTTAATCAAAATAAGGTAGAAACAACGTAAATACTTCTCTACTAGCGCAACAAGATAATCGCCTGCCATTTACACCATTGCAATAGGCAATAAAGCTGATTATTTCTTATAGTGAACAGTTTCTTCAAGTCAATTTATTCTGTCGAATGGCAAGCTCATTGTTCTATTACAAACCACAAACCTCATCTACCTGGCTTCAGGTATACATATGTATATACGTAGGAATGTACCGAGAATGGAATTACTAAATTCCACGCAACTCATGAATCATGAAATATTGACAACTGGACAAACAGGTACTACGTGCGTATATTTGCGGGGTATTTTCAACAAAAATTGAAGGTAAGATAGTAGTTGGGGCTTACGTTGGAATAAAGTAAGTTTCGCCAACGTTTTTAGTCTCAAACTTTAAAAAATTCTACCTACATTACGAGGTTACCTGCGTCACTTATCTATTTATAAAGTGTCTTAAAAAGAGGAGGTTATAGTTTCGTTTCATATTCATTACCTCAAAACTCCATCATTATATAACGTAGGTAGGAAATTCGTTTTTTTTTCGGAGGTTATATTTCCATTCAAATCTCAAGTAAAAGATTTACTCGTAAAATTGGTTTCAACTTAAAAGAATTGAATTGGAAATTAAGGTACGTAGAATTAAGTTTATGCAATTCATCGTCATGTGACTTTAAGTCCATGATACTCTTTACTCGAACGGCGAAGCCAAAAAGCAAGGTAATAGTTTTGGCAAAGTTTTGGCAAGCTATGTATGTTTGTACGTTCACCGTAACGCCAAAATTACTGGACTGATTATAATGAATGAGGTATCAATAAACTCGTATTTATAGCCCGGGTGATATAGGCTACATAAATATCAAGATTTTTACGTCGTCTGGTTACAGCTTTTGAAACTTTTTCTTATTTAAAAAGATAATTACAACCAAAGTACGCATAGCATTTTATATGAGCTTGTAGTTGGATAGTTGTGTAAATACATATTGGCAT
This sequence comes from Hyphantria cunea, assembly GCA_003709505.1. Classification (NCBI taxonomy): domain Eukaryota; kingdom Metazoa; phylum Arthropoda; class Insecta; order Lepidoptera; family Erebidae; genus Hyphantria; species Hyphantria cunea. The sequence goes on along the minus strand of PKRV01000835.1, from coordinate 1,523,427 downwards.
TTTAAATGGGATAAAAGTAATTCTACCAAACGTTTAAAAAAAGTTCTTAGTGAAAAGTATCTTATGTAGGTACTTAGCTGTATCTCTAGTAACGTTTGAAGAATAATTATTAGGCGAATTGTATCTATGAATAATATTATTCGAACATCTAACACACAACGCCATCTAGTCCCAAACTAAGACCAAATCTTGTACTGTAGGTACTAAATAACTGACATAAATATATTTTTACTTCTGTTTTCAAACCAAATATATACAAACACGTGTACCTACAAACATAGGATTTGCGATTATAAACCAGACGTGGCCGATGTCATAACCGTAATCGCTTGTCAATTACTTTCTTAACTCTATGAAATTGCTAACAAATGAGAATATTGTTTAAAAAGATAATTGACGCGAGATTGTTTTTTGTTTTTTTTAAAGCCGTTGTCTACATTTCATCTCATCTAAATTATATAATTATATCTCGACGAAGACTTTACTTTAAATACTTGACATTGGCAGAAATAGCTGATTAGCTGGTTGACATCTTATCAAAAGAAGAAGAAGATAATTGACATATTACTGAAAGCCATTTACCACTAAATGTATTTAAAAACCTTGGGACAAATACAGCAATATTTATATAGACGAAATTATAAGACCTCCTTTGATCCAAATTGAATACCTGTCGGTATTTCAAAAGCTGACATGAAACGTCTCTCAACAAAATTCTAAAGGATTTCATATAAAGCAATCTTTATCTAGCAATTGTGTACTACTGATTATTATCTATAGCAAAACATAATCAATTAACTAGATAANCTAGATAGCTACATATGTGACTATACTTATACGCTTAGTTTCAGATAAAGTAATAATAATTAAAATTAAATGAGAAATATTTCGGACATTTAAAATTCATTACCATCTAGTTTCAAACCAAATCAAGCTAGTACTACAAAAACTGCACTGTCTGATAGAACACACATATTCTTTTTTTTACAAACACATACACAGAAAACACTCGAACTATGAGATAAATATTTATAGATCAATCAAATATTTGCGAGCCAGGAATCGATCCCAAGACAGCACAAGAGTCCCATATGCTACCACTGCGCCATGGAACAAAACAAAATGAGCAACTAGTGATTAGAACTAGAGATAGAATGTTTTATTTCAGTGTGTAATTTTCTAAAAAAAGAAAAACATTTTGATTTGTAAGTAACGCTTCCATGGCTTCTTCCATTCCATCAAAATTAAGTATACACAAAAAGAAATAAAAGGTGGAACAATCATACTTTTGAGTTTTTCTTCAACCTCTAGACAGTGTCGTTGAATATAAAGGTTTTTTATTATTTTTAACAAAAGAGCTATAAAAACAGTCATTGTCAGAAAAGTACACTTAAAGCTCATTCTACATATATAGAAAGGTACTGAGGATATTATTACAATAAGAAATAATACACATCATAATTGGCATATCTCTCAATCTACTCAAAACATTATTAGATTGCAAAACTTTCAGAATACTATTTACTTTGAGACTAAAACATTATTAGTTCCAGCATAATCAAATAACATTTTATGATTCATCACGTTTCTAGAGTAAATTGCTTTTAGAAAAAAATGCTTGTTTCTTGTATTCCTTGGTTCTAATGTACTTTTGATGTAATTGTCTACAATTAATCAAAAGATATTTCGTTTCTATGATTTACGTAATTACATTTTGCGTTAAATGAATGCAACTTTGTGACTCATTTATAACACAAACATTTAATTTAGATGGATGGGTGAATATGAGTATCAGCAACAATAAATGTAACCCTCATCTCATCACACTCATATTATAAAGGAAAATCTTTGTGATTGTGTGTGTTTGTATATCTGTTACTTCTTTACGCTCAAACGGCTGAACTAATTTTCATAAGATTTGGTATGAAGGTAACTTTTTTGCCGGGATTCATATGTAACTTACTTAGGGTCGTGAAATGCAGGCGTAGCTCGTTAGTACTATTATTATCAAATAGAGCTAAATACTAAAATAGTGTTCAGGTATTTTTTTGTAAAAGATCCTACAACGAAATAGGTAGTCATTGTATTAGCAGCCCTTTCCAAACAATTTCAAGCTATAATCACCCTTTATGATAACCACCCGCGTTCTTTTAATCATTTTGTATGAAACTGTCATATAAAAAATACCGCTTATGATCCTCAGCTCGTTTACGAGATTATTTATTTAAATTCCATTTTATTACGTAATAAAAATTCCACATTGAGTGCCAGCGTGATTTTTGCAATGTTTTGAGAAGTTTAATAACAAAATAATGTTTTCATCCTTAGTACAAAACTAAGGATACAGGCAGTCGTATTTAAAGATTACAAAGTATATAAGTGAATTATTATCACAAAGAAGTAAAAGTTTAAAAAACTGTCTATAACCCGTGTGTATATACTTTTGATTAAATTTAAATAGATTATGTCACCCGGGGCTTATTAATCATTGACACCTTATTCTCTAAAATCGATTCGGAGGTATAGACAGGTTACGGTGGTATGTACAAACGCACATTGATTGCCAAAAATATAACCCTTCCATTTGCCTTTTCCTTAGTTGAAGGAAAATAAAACATATTCAATTTAGATAATTTAATGATTTTTCTATAAAAATAGTAAAAAAGGTGATCTTCAATTATTTTGTAGATGTTTATATAATATGATATTGGTATATTGGGTCTTGAAAAGATTGGTATTGACGAAATCGAATAGTTTGGAATTTTAAATATCGAGGTTCTGACGGAAATATTGACTAAAAATATGCGTGTATGAAACAAGAATACATGTCATTTTTACTTACACTATCATTTATTATTTTAACAGGATCCTAAGTTAGTCTCTATCATTATATTTGACTAATTATCAATACATAAGTGCCTAAACATATTAGTTTAATTTTTTGTAAGACAATTCAATCAACCAAAAAAAGGAACAAATAGGTACCCTAAAACACGCACCTTTATTTTTACTCTTTATTCTTTACACTCGAGGTTCCAAAGTAACGACCATTTGATAGAAATAGTTCTTTATTTTCTGCCATATTAAGTTGAGAAATTGGACGAATAAAATATTATGTCAGAATAATTTTGTTCGTGACCAAATTTACACTTCTTTACCTGTCAGAGGTCGATTAACGTTGAAAACGAAATAAATCCTTATTCGTATCTTTTCTTGACCTGTCTTTTAAAAAGAAAAAAGTTGTCAAGGTTGTCTATTGTTAAGAAAATCTTAAGCACTTCTGCCTATTGTTGACAAGTAGCTTTACTTACACGTAATCTTGATACACGATGAACGATATTGTCACAACTTTTTATCTCGCTTTAATGTTGATTTATCTTATTTTTAGATCTTACACCAACCACAAACTACACACTACTTTAAAGTATGTTCTATCTGAAGGTTGTCTGGAAGAGATCGCAGACTACGATAAGGCGGCCCATTATACCACTGTTTTTACACATTGTATGTTTCATATTATGGTGTGTAATAAAGAGTACCTATATATATCTATTAAATTGTATAATCGAATAATAACATTTAAAATCAAGATATAACTATGTGTTTGGTGTTTCTTACTATACATAAAATTTTGCTTCGTAATAGTCTGTAATAGTTTAAAAAATCTAGGAGACTTCCTACAATTGATTAACTAGCTCCTGTCCCACTTTTCCCTACTACTAACTTAATTTTTTTTTCTCCAGATAAGCCTACTCTTTCCTTAGCATCTACAACATTGGTGATACCCTGGGTATGAGATGATAAACAGTTTTTCCTCACATTGCGTCATTAGTTCTAAATGAAAACCAGAATTAATATAATGGCCAAGATCCTTAATGCTCAAAGCTTTTTTAAATACTACAGATTTAGTAATATACATAAATATTGCACGAAAAATGCCCTTTGTGTATAATTTTCAACTCTTAAAATTTCACAACTGTTTTAAAAGAGAACATTAACTGCGTATTTTTGTGACTTTATACTAAAAAAGTAAGCATTAGGCTTGAATTATGTTCAAAAGAAGCACTTGAGTTTGTCTTTCTACTGTACACCTACTTACGTATACAGATACTTATGCTATATCCCCGAAGGGTTTGACAGACAAATTTCACTCTACAAATAAACAAAAAAACTTTGTGTAGACTTATCGGAATGTTTAGTTCCTAACGTTGTATTTGAAGAATACCTTTAAAACAGGTAATGAATTATTTAAAAGAAACCGACTGCGTATAATTTTTTTGTGTTGTTTTAATTTTGATATACACAGTGTCACTCTCACGACTATGACGAATCTATTGACACCACTCACTTATAAATACAGCAAGCCGTTTAGGCTCTAGGGCGTGCCAAAAAAATATACATATACATACGTAAATACATACACTCGAAAAACATAACCCTCCTTCTTTCGCAGTCAGGTATACTTTTTTTTGACTGCCTCGGTGACGTAGTGGTAGCGTACGCGACTGCTGTGCATGAGGTCTCGGGTTCGAATCCTGAGTCGGACCAAGTGTTTGTATGATCTGCAAATATTTGTTTCGGAGTTTGTGTGTTTTCTATGTATAATATGTATGTATTTACAAAAAAAATGTATTTATGTATTCATGTCAGTTGTCTAGTACCCATAGTACAAACTTTGCTTAGTTTGGGACTGTCTGAACATATTTATATTTAGGTAAAAAGGAGCCTCTGTGTGAATGAAATAATGTTTTATTTATTTATCCTCGCAACAAAGAATTCAATAAACTACATACAATAGGCATGATGACTAATTTTGAACAACTACAAAAAATAAATTTTAAGCAGGAAAAAATTGCGATATAAATTTTTAGTTGAAATTCATGCCAAAACGCACGGTGGTGTCATGGCGTCTGTTTGCGACACACGCGACGTCATCATTTTCGACGTCAACGAGTGTCAATTAAATTAAAACTTAACCTATTACATTAAAAACAGTAAAGTGTACGTCGGTTATATCCGAACTAAGTGACCTTTATACATACGTGACGTAACTTGGTCCGATTAGTTTTCAACTTAACATGGCGGATGCTGTACTTTGTACTTTTATTTTTGTTAATTAACTATTAATCTCAAGCTCAATATAAAAATAAATACAATTTTTACTCTCTATGAACCCCATTTCGTCACATGAATAAATAATTTTAATGGTTCTTGGTTACAGTCATCATGCTTTTTCATAAACTGTTTGAGATTAACCTATTAAGAACCGGACTTGAGTTTAAGAAGTTAGCAAAAACATAAAACAGAAATGCAGTAAGAAATATCATTACAAGCAAAGACTTGCGAGAATTTGGCCTCTTTCCTTTCCATTTGTAATTTTAACGAACTCTCGCAACTTCCTTAGCTAGAGCCGCGTTAACCAAAACTTAATGTTAAAGTACAGTCAAGTTCTCGTCTTTTAAACTCACATAGAATCAACTTGTATACTTATAACTCTTTTTGAAACTCTTCTAGTGTGAAACTTTATATCTCGACTGACTTCATAAAAATCGCGATGCTAATTCTCGAGAATTAGGTTTAAGACATATTTATTGCAGTCGCGATGTATCTATACTAACGGATTACCTTCCTCGTGATTTGATCGTAAAATTTTGTGGAATTTACGACATATTATTTATCATATAAATAACCATAAACATATTTTCTTTCCCTCAAGTAATGTGACAAATAGAATTTCTAGGTTCCGGATACGGCACTGATAAGGGCATCAACATAATCGATCTTTGGTAGTCGATAATAGTTTGGTATTAAAATGCGTAGCTATTTAAAAGTATTAAACCCTATATTGTTACCTAGTTGAATGTATCATAAATGTTTGATCTATAAATGTAGAAAGTACCTTGTCCTTGATGGAATTATAAATTATTAGAAATTGTATAAAATATAAATTTATCAGCAAAATATCTATTTAAAAAGGCACACAGATCATCTACCGCTGTCATTTAAACGATGGAAGTCGTAATCATCTCTCAAATTTCTGTGAAACGCTGTTATTTCATAATTATGTTGTAATTACTTTTATGTTACGGGTGTCAGGCAATTTCTAAAGAATGAAGATGTGTCTTTTGACCGGTTTCTTGTTACAAGGCTGAAATATTTGAAAACAGGCTATGGCTTGACACTGGCAGACACTAATCGGCACTGTTGGAACTATTTGAACCGCGGTGTTCCTTTTTTAAATAAAATTATATTACTTGTAGCAACCTTTTGTTGTGACATTGTGTCAATCTATAACTGCGATAGATAAAAAAGAAACCTCAATCATTTTTGTACGTTTGTTTTTTTTTATTTAGGTTTGTGAGTTTGACTTTGAACTGTTTCTTTCTCACATTTGTTGCGACAACATACCTAGAGCACATTAAGTAATCATAGCGTATGATGTCGTCAGAGCGACAAAGCGGATCAAAATACTGTCATTTTACCTGATGGAAAGTGACTGCCGCCGCCCTTGACGCCTGCAATAGTAACTCATTGGTAGTCTGAAAAAAATAAAAATTTGACATTAAGATTCGAATTTCAAAAGGTTACACCGTACATACCTAGATATTGAATTGGAGGAACGGGTATCAATATCCTTCCAACAGTGTGGGAGGATCCTCCGACCAGGTGAGGTGATCATGCATAGCGGGCCACGGCAGAAATCATAGGGGCAAATGCTCGTAAATTTCCTCGAACGAGAGGGGCTGTTCTTGATGAACTCATTCTTCAAAAAGCAGCCCCTAAGAAAGTGGACCTGGCGAAGCCCGACTATATGACTAAAAATCAGATCGATTTGATAATGACGGACAGAAAGCACATATTCAGAGACGTCTCAGTGGTCAATAGGCTTAACACCAATCACCGACTTGTCCGAGGCTCTGTGAATGTCGACTTTAGGGTTGAACATGTTCGTTTGATGAAATCCAGGCTCCGCCCAACTCTGCTCCAAGCCACGATGCGATCTGAAAAGTTTCAGTCAAATCTGGAAAACCAATTTGCTGCCATGGAAACCACAACAGACGTAAACCAGGACCTTAAGAATGTGGTTTAAATCCTCAGGAAAGAAGGTACGAGCTTTTCTAAAATGCAGCGTAAGGACAAGAAATCGAAACTTTCGGAAAGGACCCTAGGGCTAATGAAGGAACGACGTGAAAACCCACTTCTTATTTCGTCAGGAAAGCGGACTCTAAGCCGAGAGATCAGCAAACTCGTACGACACGAGCTCCGATGCTCCAATACTCTTTTGATCGAAAGAGCGATCGAGCAGAATAGGGAGTCAAAAGTGTTTGCACAGTCTCTCGGAGGAAGCCACCTGACAAAGTTGAATACAGCAATTGGAGAAGTTGTTACCTCCAAGCCGGCCGTCCTTTTGGAGGTGGAACGATTCTATGGTGGTTTGTACGCTTCGCATGCATCTCGACCTGATCCCAAAAATGAGAACTCTAGAGCCACATTAACACGCCACTACACCGAAGATCTGCCATGAGTCAGCACTGACGAAATCGAGATGGCTCCTGGGCAGCTGAAAAATTTAAGGCCTCCGGAGAGGTATGCGTTACAATAGAAATTATTAAAGGCTGGTGGTTAACCCGTACTGAGGGAGTTCCAATAGCTTTTTAACGCTTCCCTATTCGAAGGGAGAACTCCAGAGGCGTGGAGTAGAAGCATGGTCATCTTGTTCTCTAAAAAGGGTGACAGGAGCAGATTGAAGAACTATCGACCCATTTCCCTTCTAAGTCACGTCTACAAGCTGTTCTAAAGAGTCATCACGAACTGTTTTGTGCGGAGACTTGACGAATTCCAACTACCGAAGCAAGCTAGATTTCGGAGCGAATATGGCACCGTAGACCACATCCCCACAGTGCGGTAGATTATACCGCAGACAAAAGAGTATAATCAGAATCTGTGTCTAGCATTCGTGGACTATGAGAAGGCCTTACACTCGATCGAAATCTGGTCTATTCTGGAGTCCCTGCAGCGTTGCCAAGTGGACTGGTGATATATCCAAGTGCTGAGATGTCTTTACAAAGCCGTCAGCACGTCCATCCAAGTACAGAATTAGCAAACAAGGACCGTACCATTGCATCGAGGAGTGAGACAAAGGATGTTATTTCCTTGAAATTGTTCACATATGCAATTGAGGATTATTTTAAGACGCTACACTGGAAACGACGTGGCATAAATATCAATGGCAAATACATCTCTCACTTGCACTTTGCGGACGACATCGTCATCATGGCAGAGACGCTGCAGGACCTACAACAGATGCTGAACGAACTGGCTGGCTGTTCTGTGCGCATCAGCCTACGGATAAACTTGGACAAAATCAAGGTCATGTGCAATGAACATTTACTCCCCTTATACCGGTAACGGATGCCGTTCTCAAAGTTGTTCAAAAATATGTGTACCTCGGGCAGACTTTGCAGCTAGGTAGAAACAACTTCGAGGACGAGGTGAACAGGAGAATCCAGCTGGGAGGGGCTGCGCTTGAGAAACTTAGTCGGAACTTTTCATCGTCGATCCCACAGTGCCTAAAGACGGAAGTCTTTAATCAGGCGTCCTACCCGTCATGTCATACGGAGCCGAAACGTGGACACTTACGGCACGACTGGTCCAGAAGTTCAAAGCCGCTCACCGTGCTCTGGAGAAGGCTATGCTTGACGTTTCTCTGAGGGATCGCATCAGGAATGAGGTGATCCGGTAGAGAACCAAGGTCATTGGGCAATGGGCTGGCCATATTAGCCGCAGAACTGATTGCCGTTGGGTAACGGGTAAACGAGTTCTTGAGTGGAGACCGCGTCTCGGCAAAGGAAGTGTCGAACGTCCACGGGCCAGGTTGAGTGATGATCTGCGCAAAACGGGTGGCAGGAGAAAAGACCGGATGCGAGAACCCGAAAATCGAACGAAGTGGCGTGAAATTGAAGAGGCCTATGTCCAGCAGTGGACTGCGATAGGCTGATGATGATTGTGTCCTATATTATGTGAGATGCTGCTGCACTAAAGTATAGTATATAAAAACATATATATACCTAGGCTACATACACCTCATCCGTAATTACTTTGTACTTAGTCGTAGATGGTTTTCTACTTTATCTACTTAGGTACTTAACATTAGATCGTAACGATTATAAGTTTTGTGTAAACAACACCAAAGCCTACATCAAGTAAATGATTTTAGTTAAAGACGATGTAAGTTTCCAATTAAAGCAATTTGGTGTGTGACTCTGAACTCATTTATAATACGCTGCACAGGTTAATTAACAGAACCAGCGGAGTATGAAATTGTAAACGTATGTGGAAACATTCGGCGGTTTTCGGAAAACTCTCCACACTTTGAGATTTATCTATCATTTTAAAGTGAGCAATAATATAAGCCAAAAAAAAGAGTAATAGTTTTGGAAATCTATGTTTGTTTGAATTCTGATAATGGATCTAAGTATGGTTGTTCCACCGTCATGCCTAAAATACTGTACCGATTTTAATGAAAGAATTATCAATAGATTCGTATTAATGGTCCGGGTGACATCCATACTAATCTATACTGATTCTAGAGTAGTAATAATATAAAATTTTAGATAGTTATTTGCCATAAAACACTATTAAACAGATAAAGTTGCTGATAACTAAATTTAAATCAGACAAGAATTTTTTTAAAAACTGTTAAACTGGAGTCTGTAGACATTTTATAGACAAGTCGACACTAGTCTATCAGAAATTTTATCAGTAAGAAGTGAAACTAGCCCTTAGCCAGTTAGCCCTCTTGTAAATCCTCTCACTTGGCGTAAAACAACAGAGGATTCCATTACTTTTCATTGAGTAATACACTCTTTATAATGTAAATCTGCTTTACTTTTTTCAACATTACACTGTAGTGTACGTACTTTCTGACACACGTTTTTCTCGATACAATCCTTTTATGATATTTTTTTCTGAATATCTGAATTTTGTTGGAATCGAAGGGGATTCGCGCTATAACATCAACCAATATCAACCGTTTGCAGTAGGTAGGCGTAGTGCAAAATCGAGACCCTCTGTGATGTTATTTTAGTCGATTTGTTTTTTTCAAATACAAAAACTGCAAATTGCCAAACTCACTTTTGAAAATTTAAAAAATTCTTCTAATACTTTTTGGACTCTCTCTACTTATCGGATTGTAAATAGAGGGTAAATTTGATTAGTCTAAAATGGAAAGGAAAGTCCAGGATTTCTTGATTGTAAGTGAATTTATTATAATATATACACAGTACGTACTTCCTCATGCAATAATGCGTACCAATTTGATTTAATCGACTTACAAAGAGGATTATTTCGTTTTGGGTTTTGTTTCCTCTGATCTTCACTTATTTCAAAATACGCATTGGAACTCGATTGTGAGTCGCCATTCACAATACCTAAATACATTTCAGTTATTCTGATTTGGCAAACTTTTTTCGTTTTATTTATTCAAGCTTGCTGCAATGCCACTATAATTATTGTTCCATTTGGATAGTATTTTTAAATGTAGATGAAAAATCAATTTAACTCATATATATAGAGGTATGTACAAGCAAAGCTATTTTTGAAAACAGGATGTTCAATAAAATTTACCTCATAGCTTAAAGTCAAGTCAGAGAATAGAATTGTTTTTATGATATTAATATGGATAGTATGGATTGTTTACTGTCATTGTGTTTACCGATATTCATGGCCTACAATTACATGCCTACTAGACTTCTTAAAAAAACTCAGAACTAAAAATTATCATAAGGGTATGTTATGTAGCATAGCATAAAATGTATGGATGACTTCCTTTAGCTAAATAGTGATAGTATTGTTTCCAAATTTTTGTTTGATGAAGACAACTCCTGCATAACTAATATACATCCTGTGTCGTGGACCAAGGGTTCCGTCTTTACAAAGATACATAAAAAACCGGCCAAGTGCGGGTCAGACTCGCGCACCGAGGGTTCCGTACAAACCTGTAGGTATATTGTATGATGTAACTAAAACTTTATGCTTTTCGCAACTTTTTTTTATCTGTGCTTTGTACCAAATTTCAAGATTCTGAGTTCACGGTAAGTACCCTGTAGGTTTTGATTCTCTTGCGAGTGTCAAAAATTTGTAGCATAAACGTTTTATTTTATGATGTACCTAAACACTTATGCTTTTCGCAATTTGTTCTTTTATCTGTTCGAAGTCGTTGATTTGTACCAAATTTCAAGATACTGAGTTACTAGGGAGTAACCCTGTAGGTTGTTCCTTGCGAGTGTCTAAAATTTGTAGTATAAACGGCTATATCTTTTGATTGCGTTGGCTTAGATGTTTGATTTTTTAAAGCTCCTAAGGACAGTAAATTTGAGTATTTGATATGAATTTCAGCTTGATACCTCAACGCGTTTCTGTATAAGAGTCTTGACAGACTGATACACGAATAGCAAAGTGATCCTATAAGGGATCCGTTTTTTTTCTTTTTGAGGTACGGTACCTAAAAACGGACTCAAAGAACACCCAGACTCAGAACAACCATTTATGAATCACACAACACTTGGCGCAGCGGAAAGCGACGTGGCGACCGCTTAAACCACTAGGCCAACCGAGCAGTCAAAATTAATATTAATATAAATTTATTACCCAGTATACTAAAATAAAATTACTAGCAAATATCACTAAGCTTTCAATAAAAAGTAATTAAAACCAAATTCATTTTCAACTAGATTTTTTTGTTTTACTAATAAAATCAATGTGTTGTAGGTATGTTGTTGATTAAAGTTCACTCAGTGCCAAGCAGTTGTTTGAATGTATATAGATATTATATTAATGTCTAAAATAAAAATTTATCTAAATATATTTATCCTTACAAGCTCTACTTAGCTTGGGTGTAATCAGTATTGCGTAATATGTCCCAGAATATTATATTAGGTTGGCATCCTGAAAGTAATGTTTCATTCCAACCGTTAATGCTCAGAGTAATTTAATTGATTTAATAAAACCATAACACATATACCTAATACATATACTTAAGGTTGTCCTGGCACTCAATTAAATTTTAATATTTAAACCTATTCACGTCTCCTTACAATTTAAAATGTATACAGTTGTAAATAGTTACGTACCCAATTACCGACACGCAGAAATGTTTTCATTTCCATTTCATATTTGCTTGAAGTGTTGTTATAACTAAACTATAGTTCTAACGAATTAACTTTATTTAAACTATATTAAAGTAATACCTTATTATTATACTCTTGTACCTAATAGTGGTAGTCACCATACTCATTGCGATTGCTGACAATGCAGCATGGTACATCATAATCATTGGTGGCATCATTGGGCCTCCGGTCTCGAACTCACCAGCAAAATACGACAGCACGAATGCTGTCATTGTCGGTTGGTCTTCAATGCACCCTTAGTTTTGCCTTCTTCAATGTACAACGAATTTACCTTACGCATGACCTTGGAGAAAAAGATTATAAATACTAGTCTTCTTCTTTTGATGATATGGCAATCAGCCGGATCAGCTATTTCTGCCAATGTCAAGTATTTCAAGTCTTCAATTCTAAGTCTTCGAGTCTTCAAGTCTTCGTCGTGATGGAGTTAATGATAAAAATTATAAAAAATGTGGATGACATGAAATGGGGACCGTCTTTCGAAAAAACAAAAAACGATCTCCTAAATACTAGTCAACTCTTGATTCCTTATTCAAACGTTTTCACGCGGGAATATTAAGAGTCCGCGCGCTATAATGGTCAAGAGGAAATTATGGCGGAAAATCAACAAAAAACAGGAAATGACGAAACGGCATTGAGTGACGGATGACAAGATGTCAGTCAGACCGTTAGATAATATTGTTAGTATTGTTTTTCTTTGTTTGTTATCATCATGGCCTGTGGCACATATAATATTGTAGATATAAATCTACAATATTATTATGATTATTACAGTAGCAAAATCAGTGAAAAATACCTCAAAAAAAGTATGATATAGGTGTACGGTCGAATAATAATATGATATAGATAATAAAATGTAGTAATAAATTGTATACCTCTGATTTATATCCTTATTAGCTATCGTACTTTGAAGTTGTTTAAAAAAATCATTTATGTGCAGTACTTTTAATTACCCTATCGATATGGATGTAAAAAATTTAAATGGCATAAAGATTAAACAAATTAAAATCTATGACATTCTATATTCATTTGAGTTATTGTTAAAAAAATACTCTGTGTGGCCTGGCAATTGTTAAATAGCAAAATAATTATTTTACAACATTTAAATAACTTATTCTTAACATAGCCTAATTATAATAACTACTAGCTGTCCTGAGAGGAGACCCGAGCCCAGCAGTGGAACATTTATGGGTTGTTGATGATGATTAGCTTTTATCCGCGGCTTCGCTCGCATTTAATAAAAAGATCCTAATGTTACTTCTAATACCTACAAGAATAGATATATGCACAAAGTTTCATTATGATCAGGTAAGTAGTTTACACGTGACAGCGTAACAAACTTACATTCACATTTATAATATTAGTATGATTAACTTATAACCGAAAATGAGTCCCTAAATGTTTAATCGCCCTTTAATTCTAATTTAAAACCAAAATCAACAAGCTACAGATATTATTTCCCAGAACTAATACTTTCAATGTGATAGTCAGTATGATTACCGAAAGTAAGTCATTTTTTGTACTCATTCTTAGCAATTTGTTGAGATATAATTCATTGCAGTCGGAAATAAATAAAATAAATAAATATTTTCGGACATTTAGCACACAACGCCATCTAGTCCCAAACTAAGCAGAGCTTGCACTATGGGTACTAGACAACTGATATTAATACATATATACTTTCTTTTGTAAATACATACATATTAAACAAAGAAAACACCCAAACTCTGAAACAAATATTTGTAGATCACACAAACATTTGGTCCGACTCAGGAATCGAACCCGAGATCTCTAGCACAGCAGGCGCATACGCTACTACTGCGCCACCGAGGCATTAAAAAAATGGGAAATGAGGCATTTTGGCTACTTCTTCCTATTTTCCATTCTATCCCACTAATATTATAGACGCGGACGTTTGTTTGAATGTATAGATGTTTGTTACTTTTTCACGCTAAAAGTACAGAACGAATTTATATGAAATTTATTTATAGTAATATTACTGCGATACCAGACATACAAGCGGGTGGGATCGCAGACAAAAGCAAGCAGTTAATCTATAATAATATTACGAAGAGGAAAGATTTGATTGTTTATTTGTATGCATTGAATAGGCTCCGAAACTACTGAGCCGATTTGAAAAATTCTTCCACCATTAGAAAGCTAATTCATCTCCGAGTAACATAGGATATAATACAATTGCAAAAAAGTTAGGGATCCGTATGAAAACTTCGAGACTTGGTTAAATGCTCTAAGCTTGGTAAGTTTGCTAAGAGCGTGTTAAAATTTATAATATTAATTTTTTTGGGTAAACACATTGGTTAATGTCTTAACTTAATGTCTATCTGTGCGAATCCGGGGCGGGCTGCTAGTGACAAATTCATGTGCATGTGGTGTTCCATTTATTCTCCTAAGCACCCGTAATAGAAGTAGAGTATATCCGTCCGCCTCTATTCTCGTCAGAAAAGCGGAAACGAGCAAATTAACTTCTCGTACCACAGTCGCGTGGCACTATAAATATATTATGCTTTTGTCTTGTTGTTTTGAAAATATATAGTTCATTTTAAAAGCCCTGTTTGGATTAAAAAATAAACAAATGAATACTGATAAATAAAATCAGAGAATATCACAATATCCTAATCTTATATTAGAAATATTAGTTAAATTGTAACTATTCTATCATTCTATATCATTTAATATCAAACCTACCTACTAACAGGAAATGCCTAAAGGGTATACAAATATTAGATTTGGCGTAATTAGGCGAGGCTGTATACTAAAATATTCTCAGAGCAATACAACCAATTAACGCTGAAATGAAAGTACAAAAATACCGTGCAACAAAAACAGTAGCTACCTTATTATATTGACCTTTTGGGATCGCAAGGGTACTTAATTTATTCATTCTATAAAAAGTAGCCAAGCAGAATTAAGATCTGACAAAGCAAGAATAATGTGACGTGAAATAAGATTACAATATAACAAAGAAAATACATATTTATATATGGCTCCTTTCAAAGCTCGAAACCGACAAACAAATAACTATTTTTTCAGTCCTGAAACATTTCAAGAAAAGCTAAAGAAATACTCACAATCAAGTCTAAATAGATAATCCTGAAAGATTATTTCACAACGTTTCTCAACTACTAGATATAACAGCAAGAAAAGAGGTTCAAAAGAAATGAAATATTGAGCTTTGCCTGTAGGGTAAAAACCTGGTGACAAAAATCATTTGGCAGTTAGGATAACTGACTACCAAATAAAGAATGTTAGGAATTTTTGTATGCAGGAGATGGTAAACTGGCAGCTATTGCGCTGTATGAATAATTAAAAGATTTTATACCACCCCAACCTTAGAAACACCAACAATTTCATTGTTCATTTTCTAGGACCCAATACAATGATGTGTGTTTCTGAACGTGACAGTATATTGAATAAAAAAAAGGAATACCAAAATACTTCTACATTCAAGTTCTTGCAATAAAAAAAATATCATGTTTCTATTCCTTTAAATTTGCAAATGCTTCAACTCCAAAACTTTATTTTGTTTTTGTACGCTGTCAACATTAACATCAGAAGTTGCCTCGGTTTCCGTCAACCGAAAATACCATGATTGATGAACTAGTGCAACCGGAACTCATTGTAGGAAGAAAACTTTGTCTTTGATTAAGGAAGCCGGTTTATATTGTTTTTGGTTTACCAGTAGAAGGCATAAATACCAGAAACATGTTCATTGATGTTTAAGTAAAGTTTTTTTTCAAAAGAAATAAATTGTTTAGCAATAAGTTTAATTTCATTTCAATTTCATTTATACACTTTAGCTTTTGCAGCATTATTAATGTTTTTTTAAAATTTAACTACGAGGATAGTTTTATATATGACCATGGGCGTACTTTAACCATAAACGAAGACAGTATGGATGTAACCAAACCCAGTGAGGAGGGGCAGAGAGGAGCAGCTGCCCCTGCTTTAAGAAAAAGTAAAATACTTTTAGCCATTTGGAGTACAATATACAACTTGTAAAAATGGTTCGTTGCACCCTGTCTACCAACGCGCTAGCAGCGCTACAAGCAAAAATGCCATGCTTGGAACCTCAATCGGTGGCCGCCTCGATCCGCTCACTCCATGCTTCCACGACAACCTCGACGACGACCACGACCCCACGACAATATCGCGAAGATCAGACCATCGGAGTACTCCAACTAAGAGGTTAAATTCAGGGGGTCATACTTCCAAAAGTATTTTTTGGCTTTTTTGAATATAATATACAGTTTTTAATTGTTGAGAAAAATAAAAATGCCCAAGTATCTATTTATCTTGAGAGAAACAAAATCAGCCTATCATATTTAGGAATTGATTTAGCAACTAAGCTACACATCGCACGAATAGGTACTTATTGTCTCATTACAAAACTACTCTGTGACAAACGATTGTATTATGCCTATACTTCTTGAAAATTTGTTAATTACTATGTTGTTTCCTATAAAAAATGAACTGACAAATTGAGTGTTACCTAAATTTTATGTATAATGTCGCACTTTTTGGGTAATTAATTGGGAAACTTGGTGTCGACATATCGAGTGAAGTCCAGTTTCATGACTATTTGGAGGGTAAAGCTAAACTGACCTTGAAGAAGCTTGGCGTTCTCAACAGATCGAGACGGTATTGCACTCCGGCCCACCGCATTCTGCCTTATAAGGCGCAGGTTCGGGCTCATATGGAATACTGTTCTTATTACTACCCAGTACCAGCTACTGCCTCTGGACCGCGTCCAACGGAGTGCAATTCGCATCGTTGACTTCCAAGATGTTTCAAATCAGCTAGACTCTAGCGCTGCATAGCGATGTGGCCTCATTATACATTCTATTGCTTTTACTATGGGAAGTGCTCCGAGGAATTAATTGAACTTATCAATGACTGGCAATGCACTAATGACGTATAGACGTCATTAGTGCATTGCCGGCCTATCAAAAAGGTATACCATAGGGTTTTGCGGGTAGCCATGGGCGAAGTAATCGCTTACCATCAGGTGATTCTGCCGCTTATCCCATAAAAAAATATTGGAAGAACGGAGTTAATACAAGTAGCAGAATCATTTTACCTGAAGGTGAAGAAATCTCTACAAATTGCACTAGCAATAGTGGCAATGCCTTATTCCACTGCTACAATTGAAAGATTTTCAATTTTTGACTGTCTGTTTGTTGTTGTGAAACGGCCGGACTGATTTTAAGGGGACTTTCATCAGCAGATAGCTAATGATGTAAGGAGTAACTAAGTCTAAAGCACATCATTAGCCCTACTTTTTCAGGCTAGCTTCGCCCGCGGCTACAACATAATAGCGGGGAACACCGCGGGGCTCAGATTGTCTATTATAAAAGCTGGATTGCCTCCCCCTGGATATTGGACATATCTGACATTTAGGAGAACGAAACTAAATCGGAATATATTTTGAACACATTTTAGCATGAGAATAATAGAATAGTAAAACATTTTTTTTATATTCCTGCCTTCAACGAGGTAGGTTACATGATAAAACTAAAGTTCAAAGTGTCCTGAACCAATTTGCATACAAACAAACTCTTTGTTACGATCACTACTACCTAATCTGATTTAAAACTAACATTTCGCGCACGAAGTACAAGTCTCGTATTTATTTTGTAATCAAGTATTTATACAAAAAACATACGTTATATAATTGGTACTTTTATGGGAATAAAAAATCAATTGTGGTATAACCCTAGGCTTTGGCAGCAACTTTAAATTCTCCAAAAAGAATAAGGAACGAACCGTGAGTATTTGAGAAATCATTAAAATACTGGCCGAGTAAGAGACTTTTAATAATACTAATAATTTAATACTATATTATATAATTTAAAAATAAATCAATCAACAACCCACAACGTCCTACTGATGGGCTCGGGTCTCCTCTCCTCTTTAACAATACTACTTATGTAATCGTATGTAAAAGTAAGTGTTAGTTATACATATTTTAGTTACAAGTAGACATTAGTGAGTTTTTAGAAAAAGTTTATTTTGTTAATTCAATAACTTTTGTAAAAAAAAACCAGTAAATATTTGTTATTTCAAGTTTTGATATTTTACACTGCTGCCGTACTATCATAGTTTATTTCATCAGACGCAATCTTTCTCATAATTAAATATACATATATAAAATAAATACATACCTTACTCTTCTATTAGTTGAAGGGATAGAAAATACAAGCGACTGTTTGCAGTAAAAAAACACTTGTTCTTTGGGGTATCAGCTAACCAAATGCTACGTCTGTACGTAATTACTCAGAGGCGCTCATAGTTCAGTTGCACTCGATGATTAGAAACAATCACCGAGGGCAAGCAACGTCGGCGTGGTCAGTACCTGGATGGGTGACCGCTGGTGGCATGTTACCATGAGCGTCTCTGTGATTCGGAGGTCACGTTAAGCAGTCGATCTCGGTTGTTATCATAACATACGATAACAGTCGTGAAGCTTAGTTAGAGGCCTTCGGGCGGCTTAAAATCATCCAACGCCAAGATTTACGTAGCCACAACGTGTTCTTGCCAGTCCCCAACCCGCACTTGGAACGTATGGCCTTAACCCTCTCCTGAGAGGAGACCCGAGCCCAGCAGTGAGACATTATGGATTGTAAATTGATTGATTGATTGACGTAATTACTAAGAAATAAACTCCCATTGATGGTAAGCATGAGAATTTTAATAGTACATACATATGTGTCCAACACATCAATACTATTTTTTAATAATTTATCCTACAAATATTCTCAAAAACCTTCAGGAAAACATAGGTACTTTCTCAAATTTTATAAAGTTAACGCGCTTAAAACTCCAGAGTTGCATCATTATCAGGCTTTGGCATAAAAACAAATGGAAAGTTCGATTCACCCATATAGTTACGTCATACACTGCACATCATACCACAATATAACTGTCATTACTTTTAAGTTCTTTTAAGTGTTCAACGAATGCAACATGCGTTCACTGAAAACTCAGTGACAATATTCAAAAAGAAAAAAGCACTGCGATGTGTTCGTGATTTTACCCAGTCATTCTATTCATTCTTTGTGATATTTTTTGACGACGAAACGTGTTCTTTGTTATTAATTGTTCCAAAATAAACTAATTATACTCTGTACAGTTAAATATTGCTCAAATAAATTTACGTAACTTATACAATACAAGTAACAATTTTGAGAAGGTTTCATTTAAAACGCCATCTTAGATACATTTCGTAAGAAGATCTGTAATAGAAATATAGATCTCCAACTCGGTTAGCCGAGGATTTATTGAGCCGCCTAACTTACCCTTTTTATTAGTCACGTTTGCAGTATGAGTTTTTATCTCTTTTCACTTCTTTTATTCTGCGAGCTACGAATATCGTTACTACCACAAAACAGCCACAACTGGCTAGCCACAACACAGCGAAAGAAAACCATTACAACATCAAAGTTATAGACCCCATAAAACAATAATGTCTTGACATAACTTGGAAAATGAATTTTGGGTTAAGTGATGTAAAATCAATCTTATTTTAATGTCTATATTTTAACAACGTGGTAAGAAAAGTCGCTTATATTGTTAGTCATTTTATATTCGCACGTGGATATCATTTCAAAGTGTCATCGTAAATTGTGAAACGGATACAAAGAACACATAGACAATAAGTAATAACAATAATAACAGTAATAACAATAATAAAGTGGATCATATTCATTAACCAATTAATCCACTTTATTATAAAATTTTTGTAGGTAGGTACTTGTATTTTTCATTTTGTCGCGCTGCTTGCCCCGTCGCATTTATTGCTAATCAGACTGTGACATGTCCGGGCTACACTATTACGTAACCTTTTAACTTTAATCAACGTGACAAAACACAATCTTTAATTTTTTTTAATCACCAAAAGGTGTTAGATTGCACCTTTTAAATTCTGTGTTTAGATAATAATATTATCGTTTCACATTTTTAACTATCAAGTTGAAAACGTGAATTGAAAATATTGTTTTACAACAAAAACATATAGTGATAGGAAGTTCATCAAATGTTGCTAATTCTAGTATTAGGACTATATATTTTGAACTGTTTCGTATCATATAATAATCATATTTTTCTGATTATAGATAAACTTAACAACTGCTCGGAGTTTGGAAGTTGGGGTCTGAAGCCCTGTGCTTCAGAGAGCACGTAAAGCTGTCGGTCTTGCGCTTGATCTCTTCCCGGTCGTATCGGTTATCCGTCCCATCGGATTATGAGAGAGAGGGAACAAAGAGTGCACCTATGT